>CM077088.1:18278889-18367855 GCA_039513925.1 Platanthera zijinensis
TCATGCGGGATGAATGAATAGGAACCTAAAATTTTTCCCATTTCAAAAATGGTATTGATAAGCATTAAGTTTTTCTAAAATATTTGGCAATTAAAATACAACTATCATTAAAGTTTAAAAAATTAAAACCTTTGCTACCTTTTGGGGCATTGCGTAGGAGGGTTTGTCTCATTTATGTTTCTTTGCTATGTTTGGATGGATGGGAATTCTCTTCATTTGTGGATTTGCCGCCCAAATAGATTGGTTCATTTGGCGGTCAGAATGAAGAGGTTTCCAATTCTATCGCCAGACCCAAATGAAATGCCAGAATTTCTTTGAGTAGTTTTTTTAAAAAAAATTAAATTTGCATTTTATTCTGATGTGAATGTGTGGATGGGTAAATAAAGGCTATGTTTGAGACCGTTTATGCTGATGAATAATTTCTATTCAAAATATAAATGCAGATTTACAGTTTTTTTGTTTGTGCAGCTATTAGAAAATCACTTATTTTAAAATTGATGATAAGCTAGTTTTTCATATAAGTATTCGGGTCCAGTTTAAGACTTCCCATAAGCGTTTATCTCTTATAAAACCCTAAGTAGGTTTTTTCGCTCGGGCGCGTTTTTTTCGTCTGAGCGCGTTTATTTGCTCGGGGCGAATTTTTCGCCCAAGCGCAAATGAATAGTGAGAATTTCTTTGAGTGATTTTTTTTTAAAAAATTTAAATTTGCATTTCATTCTCACTGATGTGAATATGTGGATGGGTAGATGAAGGCTACAGGTTTGTTTTTTTTTCATCATAGTGTGTCGTCTTCATGAACTCTCTATTTGACCTTAGATGCTGCAGAGGTCGCATTACTGATTATTTAATAATTCATCCTGCTCAGTTCTTAATTCTTATAACTTTTTTATGTTATTCCACATTCTAATTAATTATATATATATAATTTATATATAATTTGCTTTCAAATGCTTTTTCATGACAACGAATATTTGTATTTACACTCAAACAGATTTTTAAACGCGGTCACTTAATTTGAGAAAAAAAATAAGCTTGAAGAACAGATTGGTTAAAAGTTGTGAACTTGTAATTCGTCAAATAGGAAACAGTCAACTTTAAATCATATTAATTTCATGAATAATTGAATTATATATATATATCAGAATAATATATATAACCTCAAGTTTTTTTAAGCATAAAAAAATTTGAGCTGGTTCTCACATAATACATATGGAATTAGGCATATAATATATGCATTTTGTAGTCAAAAAACAAGATCTACAACTTTTATGTTGAACATTGTTCCAAAATTTGCACGGTTAGGCCGGAATCTTACCGAAAGCTTGCTGACTCGAAATGAAAATAATAATAATAAATTTCAAAATTCGAGTCAGCAACCTTTCGGGTCAGATTCCGGTTAAACCATGCAATTTTTGGAAAAATGTTCAAAATGAAAGTTGTATATCTCATTCTTGGCTATAAAATGCATATATCATTTGTCTATTCCGACATGCATTGTGGGAGAACCAACTCAAGCTTTTTTTTAACTTAAAAAAAACTTGATCTTATATATTACAAAACTTTTTATATATATATATATTATATATATATATTTATATATATATATTAATATATTTATATATATATATATATATTAATATATATATATATATATACTATATTATATATATTTATATTAATATTATATATATATTTATATATATATGTATATATATATATATATATATATATATATTTATATATATATATATATATATGATTTAATGTAAAAACGCAGCCTGTGTACATTTCTTAACTGCGAGACTTCATTTTTAGAAAAAATGGTCAACATAAAAGTTGTAGATCTCGACGATATCTACAACTTTCATGTTGACCATTTTGCCTAAAAATACATTTTACTAGGTGTATTTTCAAATGGCGCGGAACCGGGCGGAACTATTGCGATTCGCAATAGTTCCGCCCGGTTCCGCGCCATTTGAAAATACACCTAGTAAAATGCATTTTTAGGAAAAGTGGTCAACATGAAAGTTGTAGATATCGTCGAGATCTACAACTTTCATGTTGACCACTTTTTCTAAAAATGCATTTTACTAGGTGTATTTTCCGTATTACGCATCCTGCGTATATAGCCTATATACACAAGCCGCGTATATACATTAACCCATATATATATATATATATATATATATATATATATATATATATATATAATATATATATATATATATATATATATAATTTTGTTGGGATAAAGGCTTGAATGTTGGTTTTATTGTTAAATATATATATATATATATATTTTCATATTTGATGGTGATAGAATCATACTCATTTGTTGGTTCCTGATTTGTTCGTGATCGTAGGAGACCTTTCTTCCGTTCAAAACAACGACAATAGAAATCGCCATAGTTCTCACGAAATGCTTGGGAGATACACATAGTGCTCTTTCTTTCTGGAAACACGCTATCGTTCTCTTGTGTACAGAGATTTAACTGTTGAAATTTGATATAGCGGAAGACGAGAAATCAGGCGCAGGAACACTCAACCTATTCGAGCCCAAATAAACCAGATGCAAATCAGAAGAGCAGGATTTTTGTACTAAATAATCTTTACAAGGCGAGACATAAATGACGATACATGATTTCGACAAAATACCCAAAGGGAAAAGATGAAACAATACAAGGAAAAACTAGCCGGGCGGACTGCCTCAGAGACCGTCAAGTCCGCCGAGTCCGCTGAGACCGCCAAGCCGCTACTGCACCACTGATCTACGGAGTCCGCTCAACCCTCCTAGTCGCCAGACCGCAACCAAGCCGCGCAGACTACCCGTTATTCCAATGCTGAACTCTAACCGCCGATTTGCAAGCCGCCTAACCGCGAGGTCGCCTAGCTGCCAGACCGCGCGAGCTGCTGCCGAACTGAACAGGCCGCCAGAAGCGGACAACTTATTGAACCGAGAAACTAGTTGCAGAAGAGAAACTGCTTAGCCGCAACCCGTGACCTGCTGTTAACCGTTGGTCGCTATCCGCAGAGTCTGCACTGTCCCTGATCGCAGTCAGAACCAATTCCTGGCCTTCCAGCGCTATCCGCAAAACCTGCACAGCACAACCTGGTCAATCTTCTCAAACCGCGCGGACACAAAAATCCAGTCTGCAGCAACTATCTGTGAGTTCACTTACTATTCATTCGCTTTTAATTGATGTGACAGTGAGTCCTATTTATAGGCACGATGAGGAGTATAGTCACCGTCCTAGCCGATAGGATAACCGCCCCCATCCTGCAGCAAGAACAAAGTGTATCCGCAAGCCGCGGATACACATCCAGTCCGCCGCGACCTGTCCCGGATTGCCAGCCCGCCAAAACATCACCAAGGCCGGGCAACAACTCTTTCCGCCTTGTTGCCAAGGGCCAAGCCAGAAAGACAGCCGAACTCTACAAAACCTGTCCGCCTATCAGCGGACACCGCTCCAGTCCGCGCGCCCTACGGACTCACCTCCAGTCCGCATATCCCAAGCTCGCAACCAAGGCACATGGCACTATTGCTGAGCTTGGCGGACTGAGAAGCAGTCCGCGCTTAACTGCGCAACCTCGTCGGACTTAGCCAAACCTGGACTTGGTTCATAACCAAGTCCACACCACCGGCCACAAGGGCCAGTCCGCGCTTACTGGAGGACACTGGAAACAGTCTGCCAATTCCGGCGACCTCCAAATCTAGTCCGCTCCATACGGCGAACTCCGTGGCTACCACTTGTCGCGCCACCAGAGCTCCAAGGCACTTGTCATGCCGATCTCCCGAGCTCTAGTCTAGTCCTCATCTTGCAGGACTCCGCGGATAGAGAAGCTATCTGCCCGGTTTCCTTCTGGGACCAAACCGCTGGCTGAGCGTAAACCGGCCTGGCTGGTCGTCGCCTCTGTCCGCACAGTCCGCGTGAACAGACCGTCAAGACTGCCATAGAACAAGCCGTCTACAATAGCTCTGCCGACCTGGCTAACCGCCAGTCCTGTCCGCATAGGCCGCGCGGACAGGTTGCCCAGGTCGCCCAATCACCCACTTTCACTTCACCATTTTCAACACTCCCCCTTGAAGTGATAAGTGTTGAGCAACCCCAGCAGTTCTCGTGACCTTGCACCTGGTCCCTCTGATAGCTCCTTCGAGGAGATGTCTGAGACATAGTCCTCGCCCCGCATATCCTGGACCAAAAGGGATCCCTCCAGCATCTCCCAAAAGGAGCCATGCTTCCCTCTGCCTTCTTCTTCATCCTCGACCTCCACTTGTGCATCACAGGAGTATCACCAACGATCTTGGGCACAAGGCCCCAAGCCTCGTCTCCTCTGAGAGTAGTCACCTCCCCAGTCTTGGCGTCATTCACTTCCTTGACTCCAGTGGTCTCGTCACAGCTAGAAGACCCTTGCTCGATCTAAGGGCCTGCGAGAAAACATGAGACCAAGCTCACCGTGTTTCCTCCGCAATATCGAACTGGTGGGTTGATGACCCTCTTCGACCTCCGAAGAGTCTGATCACGGCTAACCACCTCCGCTGCTCCTTCTGAACCAGCTCCATTCCCGGGCAAACCTGGAACAATGCTCTCCTTATTTTTTTGAACAAGAAGCCACCGCATTGGAACCAGAAGCACTTGGAGCAACGCTCCCCCTGCTACCTGAAACAAAAACCTCCGCTCTTGAACAAGAACTGCTTAGAACATCACTCCCCTTGCTACCTGAACAAGAAGTACTTGGAGCAACGCTACCCCTGCTTCCTGAACCAGAAACAACCGTCTTCGAGCCAGAAGGTCCTGGAGCATCGCTCCTCCTGCTTCCCGACCCAGACGCCTCTGCCCCAGAGCTAGAACAACCTGGATCTCCTGGTGATACAGGTAGCTCCATCTGAACCTTAGCAGCAGCCTTCTCCAGCCCACCATCTGACCTGCTCATCTCTAGCTCCATATCTGAGCTACTCCAATACGACGTCAGCTCATCGAAGACAACGTCTCTCCTTCTTCATCGCAGGATCCATACGCCTCCATCTCCTCTTCTGCTCATCATACCCAACGAAGACTAGCTTTGTCTTGAGAGCCTCCGGAGTGTGTACAAAGCAGGCAGATCCAAACACCCGAAGGTGCTTCACACTGGGCTTTATCCTGAACATCAGCTCACACGGAGTCTTCAAATTGATCGGACTCAGAGGCATCCGATTGATGACATGAGTCGCGCAGGCCATCCCTTCTGCCCAAAAGACCTTAGGAATGCCTTTGCACTGAAGCCAACACTTGAAGGTCTCCGTCAAAAGACGGATCTTCTGATTTGCTACTCCACTTTGTTTTGGAGTATGTCCACAGGAGAGCTCCCTTCGGATTCCATGCTTCCTACAAAAGTTAGAGAACACGATTGAGCCGAACTCACCTCCATTGCCCGTTCTCAACTTCTTGATCCGTAGACCAAGCTGGCCCTCCACAAGCTTCTTGAACTCCGCAAACAAACGAAACGCGTTCGACTTCTCCCATATGAATTACACCCAAGTATACCTTAAGTAGTCATCAACCAATATCAGCATGTACTTGCTGCCTCCAAGACTGGTGGTGACGGTCGGTCCCACCAGATCACCATGGACAACCTCCAATAGTGCCTTACACCTGGACTGCACCTTATCAAACGTAAAGCGATAATCTTCACCGTGTTGACATTCTGTGCAAGCTTGACCATCGCCGAAGGATGACATCCTAGGAAAGCCTCTCACAAGGCTTCTCACCGTCATTGCTTTCAGCTTGTCCATCCACACGTGCCCTAGCCTTTCATGCCAGATAACTGCACTATCACTGGCCTTCAACCGATCAGCATCAGAACTTGTTGACGACTATACCAAGTCCTTTCCTTTGCTCCCAATATGAGCGACGTTCACCGAGTGCAGGACAACCTTACACTCCTTCTTGAGGTGACCAGGCTGCTTGCATTTATAGCACCTTGGTCCTTCCTTCCTCTTCCCATCACGCCTAGGAGAAACACTCCTCTCTTGCTGATCATAAGTAGAGGGACCAACCTCCGCAACCAACTTTACATTCTTGTTGAACAACCCATCGAGGGAAGTCCAAATCTCTGCAGCTGACCGACATCCACTGATATGGTCCAAGAGTTCCGATGAGATCACCTGCTTGAGAACAACCTCCGCTTTCGCGTTTGTCTTATTCCAAGCTCTCATCACTTCAGCATTGCTAGCAGTATCCTCTTGCCTTTCATCTCCGCAAACCACCTCCCA
The DNA here is from genome assembly GCA_039513925.1 of Platanthera zijinensis. Classification (NCBI taxonomy): domain Eukaryota; kingdom Viridiplantae; phylum Streptophyta; class Magnoliopsida; order Asparagales; family Orchidaceae; genus Platanthera; species Platanthera zijinensis. The sequence continues at coordinate 18,285,140 of CM077088.1, forward strand.
GAGGTCCTCGCCAAGAAGATAGCATTCCATACATGACTTCCACTTAACAAATTTAGTCTATGTAAGAAGCTCCATTCTAAGATCCCTTGCAAAACCACCTTCCATTGCATTTAACCTTGGTTCACTTAGATTCACATAAGTAATGAAGCAAACTGCCGGTTGATCCACTGCACAAGCCTCTGTTCCCTCTGATATCATGTTGAAATTTGATATAGCAGAAGACGAAAAACCAGGCGCAGGAACACTCAACCTATCCGAGCCCAAATAAACCAGATGCAAACCAGAAGAGCAAGATTCTTGTACTAAACAATCTTTACAAGACGAGACATACATGACGAGACATAATTTCCTCAAAATACCCAAAGGGAAAAGCAGAAATAATACAAGGCAAAACTAGCCGGGCGGACTGCCTCAGAGACCGCCGAGTCCGCTGAGACCGCCAAGCCGTTACTGCACCACTGATCTATGGAGTCCGCTCAACCCGCCTAGTTGCCAGACCGCAACCAAGCCGCGCGGACTACCCGTTATTCCAATGCTGAACTCTAACTTCCGATCTGCAAGCCGCCTAACCGCGTGGTTGCCTAGCTGCCAGATCACTCGAGCTACTGCCGAACTGAACAGGCCGCTAGAAGCAGACAACTTATTGAACCGGGAAACTAGTTGTAGAAGAGAGACCGCCTAGCCGCAACCCGCGACTTGCTGTTAACCGCTGGTTGCTATCCGCAGAGTCCGCACTGTCCCTGACCGCAGTCAGAACCAAGTCCAGGTCTTCCAACGCTATCCACACAACCTGCACAACACAACCTGGTCAATCTTCTCAAACCACGCGGACACAAAAATCCAGTCCGCAGCAACTATCCGCGAGTTCACTTACTGTTCATTCGCTTTTAATTGATGTGACAGGGGATCCTATTTATAGGAGAGATGAGGAGTGTGGTCACCGCCCTAGCCGATAGGATAACCGCCCCCATCCCGCATCAAGAACCAAGTGTATCCACAAGTCGCGGATACACATCCAGTCCGCCGCGACCTGTCCCGGATAGCCAGCCCGCCAAAACATCACCAAGGCCGGACAACAACTCTATCCTCCTTGTCTCCAAGGGCCAAGCCAGACAGACAATCAAACTCTACAACACCTGTCCGCCTATCAGCGGATACCTCTCCAGTTCGCGCGCCGTGTGGACTCACCACTAGTCTGCATATCCCAAACTCGCAACCAAGGCACATGGTACTGCTGTCGAGCTTGGCAAACTGAGAAGTACTCCGCGCTTAACTGCGCAACCTCGCCGGACTGAGCCAAACCTGGACTTGGTTCAGAACCAAGTCCACACCACCGGCCATAAGGGCCAGTTGGCGCTTACTGGCGGACACTGGAAACAGTCCGCCAATCCGGCGACCTCCAGATCCAGTCCGCTCCATACGACAAACTCCACGGCTACCACTTTTCGCGCCACCAGATCTCCAAGACACTTGCCATGCCGATCTCCCGAGCTCCAGTCCAGTCCGCATCTTGCCTGACTCCGCGGATAGAGAAGCTATCTGCCCAGTTACCTTCTGGGACCAAACTGCTGGCTGAGTGTAAGTCGGCTTGGATGGTCGTCGCCTCTGTCCGCGCGAACAGACCGCCCAGGCTGCCATAGAACAAGCCGTCTGCAACAGCTCTGCCGACTTGGCTAACCGCCAGTCCTGTCCGCATAGGCCGAGCGGACAGGTCGCCAGGGTCGCTCAATCACCCACTTTCACTTCACCATTTTCAACATTAACTGAACCGTAAGTTCTACATCGTCAAGAGAAAAACTTGTGGGGAAGAACAAGGCTGCAATAAGACATGCGATTAATGTTAAGAAAAGAGCCAACATAAACTTGTGCGCCAATAAGACAGGTATGCTCTGACAAAGAATGATCAATCTAGAATAAATGAAGTATTGTTAATTTGTCGGGCCATGATGGGAGAAAATTTTTTGGTCGTCAAACGTAAAGCACAGCCTGTGCGTAATATAAAAACCCCAAAATCCCCGGGCCCACCTCCATTTTTCCTATTTCAGTTCAAAATTTTTAAAAAAACCTTCTGGCATTATGGAAGCCCTAACGCCCCGGTGCTCATCGGCGAAAACTAACACGGCGAACCTGGAATTCATTGACAAGGAACATCGACGGCGAACATCAACCTCGAGGGAGAAGAGCTCGACCACTAGTCTGCTTCTGTGAACTTCCTTTGGGTACATTATCGTCACAGTAGTCGACTGCGAACATTGAAGGTAATGATCCATCCTGTCTTCATTTCCATTTACCCATTTGGTTGGAACTTGGTTAAGTTATGTTTAGGGTAGATTGGAACCCAGTCATTATTTAGGTTTTGGGTTTCAGCTACCAAATATTGCTTAGGGTTTAGGAGTTCAGCTGTAAATTGGGATGGAGTTTACCTATTTACGATGATGAACGGGGAAATGACTACTGTTTCTAGCGTTTGGATTTGCAGTGTTTATTTTTTATGCTGGTTAAGTGTTCCTTCAGTCGGAATTCAGCACATCCAGTTGGATTTACAATTTCATTCACTAGTGGAACTTTTTGTTTGTCATTTAGTGTTTCCTTTTCCATTGCAGTGTACAATTCTAGTGTTGATTTTGTGATACAAATCTTTTGAACCTGAATAATGATGCAAGCAATGATTGAATGATGTCATCGATGATGTAAATTGGAGGATGATGTCATCGATGATGTATATTATAGGATGATGTCATCAATGATGTAAATGATATGATGATGTCAGAGATGATGTAATTAGCAGAATGAGGTCAGCGATGACATAAGCTTATAAATATAATATTGGTCTTGGATGACTATAAAAGGGGATGGAGTCTTCATTTGTAAGGCATCCAGTTCAGAAACATTTCTTGAGTTCTTTTCTCTCTTACTCACTTATGCTTGTGTCCTCTTCTTATTTTGTTCGATCTCTCTCGCTCTTCTCTATTCTCCACTCTAACAACAGGTATCAGAGGCAGGTTCTGACCTTGGACGTAGATGGCGTCGACAAATTTCAAGGTGGAGAAATTCGATGGAAGAGATAGCTTCAGCCTGTGGAGGATCAAAATGATCGCTCTATTGAAGCAACAAGGAGCGTACAAGATCGTGTTCGAGCCAAAGAAATTATCGAAGGATATGGCAACGGAAACAAAGGAAGAATTGGAAATGAAAGCTCATAGTACTATTCAACTTTCTCTTGTTGATGAAGTTCTTCGAGAAGTCGTTTAAGAAGATACTGCGACAAAATTATGGAAGAAGCTCGAGACACTCTGTTCAAAGAAGTCTCTCATGAATCGGTTGTATTTAAAGCAACGACTCTAAACTTTCAAGATGAAGGAAGGTATGTCCATCAAAACCCACTTAGATGAGTTAAACCAAATAATGTTGGATTTGAAGAACGTCGATGTGAAGATTGATGATGATGATCAAACGATGATGCTCTTATGCTCACTTACTCCATCATTTGGGAAATTCGTGAATAGTATGTTGTATAACTGAGACACGCTTTCTATCGAAGACGTTAAAGCAGGTCTGCACTCTGAGGAGCTGCGCGAAAGGTGTCAATAGATAGATCAAATGGGCATGGCGATGGACTATTCGTGAGAGGACAATCACGCAAGCGAGATTGAAAGAGCGATAGAGAAAAGTTAAGATTAAAGTCGAGAAATCCCAAAGGAGATCAATGCAACTACTGCAAGAAGAAAGGGCATTGGAAGAAAGATTGTCTCATACTCAAAGAGGAAGAGATGAAGAAATCTCCAGACTCTGCGAGCATTGTGCAGGAAGCATCTGATAGTGATGGCTCTATTTTTCGGTATGTGCATTAGTTGACATTCAAGATTCTTGGGTACTTGATTTCGGATGCTCTTACCATATGACTCCAAATCGGAGTTATTTTGTAACATATCGTTCCCTTAATGGAGGCTATGTATTCATGGGAAATGATATTGTATGCAAAATTATTGGGATTGGAACAATCCGGATTATAATGCATGATGGGGTTGAAAGGACTTTGACGGATGTCCGGCATATTCTGGAGTTGAAAAAAAATCTTCTCTCTCTTGGAGCTTTAGACACGATCGGGTGTAAGATAGTGATCGATGTTGGTGCTATGAAGATTCTTCGTGATTCAATGATCATGATGAAAGGAAGAAAGGTTGGCAATCTATTTCTACTACAAGGACGCACTATCACCGATATGTCTGCATTTACTTCTTCTGATTCCTATCTAGTTTCGTCACGATTATGGCACATACATCTTGGCCATATGAATGAATGAAATCTAGAAGTACTTCATAAAAGAAAATTGATTGACGGTGTAAAATTTGAGAAGTTAGACTTCTGTGAAGAGTGCGTGTTTGGGAAACAACATAAGGTGAAGTTTGGTATCGGGATGCATAACACAAAAAACATCCTAGACTATATTCACACTGATGTTTGGGGGCTAGCACTTATTACTTCTCGAGGAGGAGCTAAATACTTTGTCTCATTTATTGATGACTTCTCAAGAAAATTATGGGTTTATTTTTTGAAAAATAAATCTGAAGTATTTGAGAAGTTCAAAATCTGGAAAACTATGGTTGAAAAATAATAAATTCCCAAAAGAAGTTATCTAGCCACGTTTTCTGACATATTACTCGGCATATCCGACACGAATAAACACAAAAAGCTCTAGAAATGAAAGTAATTGTTTGATTATCTAATTCAAGACTAATTTGGTCTCTTTTCATTGTATGTTTACTAGTGGTGCAAGAAGAATAGGCTCATGGACGGAAATCTGCCAAAATATAAAAATCTGGAAAAAGGTTGCAACGTCTCCTGGGAGGGTTTTAGAGTTTAAAATTCAAATTTTGCTATCTTTTCAAATATGGAAGGAGGCATCCCTTGACATATCTGGAGGCATTTTTAAAGGACAAAAGGAAGGACAAAAAAAGGGGAGTTCTGGACATAGGGAGGAGAGCTTTCGGAGGAGAAGAACCATCTTGGGCGACAAACCCTAGGCAAGAAGAAGAAGAAGACTACTCCGGATCGTCAAGAGCAACGGATTTTGCACATCCGAGTGAATTATTTCCTGAACCTTTTGAATTTTCTAAAGCTTGTCTAGTAAGATCCATCTAATTTGGTTTCATCTCTCCGCCATGAACTAATTTCTTAGATCTTGTGTGTTGTGAGTACCTTACTTGTTGTGATGACTTGATTCAATGTTTTGACTTAATGATTGTTTGATTTTCTATCTTTATTGGAACTGTGTTCTCTATTTGTGGATGTTTTGAGTAAGTGTTCATCTTCTAATTAGTATGACGAGATTCGAGAGAGGAGTTATGCTAGTCTAGGGTTGAATCATTTATATTACGTGGCGAGATTCGAGAGAGGAGTCGCGTATTTCTTTAGTCAAAATTTCATCTTTTTACTGCACTGCGAGAATCGAGAGAGGAGCGGTGTAAGAGTACCCTAATTTCCAATATAACTCCGAGAGGGAAAGAGATTTCCTCTTGAGTTAGCATTGTGGATTTGTGTGCTTTTCGTTACTTTCTTTCCACCCAAGTTAGAGATAACTGGGGGAATTTGGGTGACCGGATCTCGGAAATCGAGGGATAAAGAGATCCACTTTTAAATCCTTACAAGATAGAAGTCAAACAACTCATGAAAGCTTTTTCTATAAAAAATCAATGCAATAGGTAAGAGAAACTAACATGCAAGAATGCTTCCCTAAAACTTGGATAACAATATTTTCTTGTCCGCGCATTTTAGTTTTTGTCTCAAGAGTATTTCTCTAAATAAATCTAGAAATTCACCTTAATTATCGTCTTGAATTTAGAGAACGAGAAGAGCTAGTAATTGTGATCACTAGGTCAATCACCTCCTCGAGAGAACGATCACTTCTCACTTTATATTACTTGATCCGGCACATGCACTTGCGTAAATATACATCTATTTCGGGTGTATCAAGTTTTTGGCACCGTTGCCGGGGAGGTGCTTCTGAGTTAGTGTTAATTATTTTCATAATATTAGTGAATCCCTTGTACTTAGAGATCAAGTCTTTGTTTGTTTGTTTGTTTATTTGTTTGAATCAAGTTTATTTGAAACTCTGTGCAGGGTATGTCCAAGTATAGGAAAGTAGAATTATTGCCTTTGAATTCTGAAATTGAGCGTACCTGTAGACAAAACAGGAGAGACTTTAGGACCGTTAACATTATTCATCCTGCGATGGATAATCATGTGCAAAACAACGTTGATGATAATGAGGAGCATGTTGAACAAAATGTTCAACCTAATTCTCCTCGCATGACATGCTATGACTATAATACACCTCTAATTGAGGGTTTGCATTTCAGCATTGCTCGTCCGGCAATTGCAGCAAATAACTTTAAAATGGACTCACTAATCATGCAACAAGTTCAATACAATAAGTTTGGTTGTCTCAGTCATGAGGATGAAAATTCTCATTTAAAAACTTTCTTAGCCATCTGTGATATGTTTAAGTGTAACAGGGCATCCGATGATGCAATTATGTTACGACTGTTTTCGTTCTCACTAGAAGGGAGGGCTAAGGATTAGCTAGATTCTTTACCTGATGATTGTATCACAACTTGGACACAACTAGTCGAAAAATTCATACATAAATACTTTCCTCCTTCAAAAACTACAAAGCTAATAAGAGATATAACCACATTCACACAGGGAAACGGAGAGACACTATACAATGCTTGGGAGCGTTTTAAGGAGCTGCTGAGAAAGTGTACCCACCATAGGTTAGCCCTACATCAGCAGGTTTCCACCTTCTATAATGGGTTGCAAACTGCAACCATGATCTTAGTAGACGGGGCTGCTGGAGGATCGTTACTTAAGAAGTATCCCGAGGATGCGTATGCAATCCTCGAAGATCTCACTGCAAATAACTATCAAGCCTATGAGCGTCAAGGGAACAACAACACGGTTGGTATCCACCAAGTGGACCAAATCACTTCTTTGGCCGCTCGAATGGCATCACAGTTCAACCTAATTAATAAGAGATTAGATTCATTATCACAGCCTTCATCTAGTGCTCCATTGACGGTGGAGCAATTAAATCAAATTTCTGAAGAAGCAAATTATGTAGGAGGAGCACAAAGGAAAATTCCACCTGGATTTGCCAATCATTATCACCCCGAGTGGCGAAATCACCCTAATTTCTCCTGGAAAAACAATAAGGGGCGAATCACCCACAAGGGTTCAATCAAAATATGAACCACCCTCCTATCAATAATAACTCTCAACCCCAACAATTAAACCAAAGGAAGATATCAGATGAGTTTATCTTAGACATGTTCTAAAAGTATGACTCAAGAATGGGAGGAATAGAATCTTCGTTAAGATCACTAGAAATAACTATGGGTCAACTTGCAAATTCATTAAGTCAAAGACCCATTGGAACTCTACCTTCTGATACCACACTAAATCCAACAAAAGAAAATAATAATAATCAATGCAAAGCTATTGCCTTACGGAGTGGTGTAGAGATTCCAAGTGGGGAGGGGTTGCTTGAGAATGCTAGGGAAGAAGAGGCGAGTAAGATGCTGAGTGAGTCGAGCACATTAGAGAAGGAGGTGGGAGAGAAGAAAAAAGAGAAATTAAACCAAAAGAAAGACGTAATCTACCCACCACCCCCATTTTCATCTAGACTGGCTAAATCCAAACTTGACATACAATTCCAGAAGTTTATGGATATTTTCAAAAAGCTAACTATAAACATCCCATTTGCCAAGGCCCTTGAGCAAATGCCTAGTTATGTTAAGTTTATGAAGGATATCTTGGCAAAGAAGAGAAATTTTGTTGATAAAGAGATAGTGATGTTGACTGAGGAGTGTAGTGCTATATTGCAGAAAAAGCTGCCACCCAAGCTTAAGGATCCCGGTAGTTTCACAATTCCTTGTTCTATTGGAGTAAAGTTTGTTGGGAGAGCGTTATGTGACCTTGGAGCGAGCATCAACCTGATGCCATTATCTATCTATAAGAAGTTGGGTATAGGGGAGATTTCACCTACATCTCTTACTCTACAGTTGGCCGATAGGTCTCTTGTATTTCATAAGGGAATTGTAGAAGACGTGTTGGTTAAAGTGGAGAAATTCATTTTTCCCGCTGATTTTGTAGTACTTGATATAGATGAGGACAAGGATGTCCCCGTCATTCTTGGTAGACCATTCTTGGCCACCGGAAGAACACTCATTAATGTTCAGAAGGGTGAGCTTACGATGAGAGTTAATGATGAGAATGTGACATTCAACATCCTCAAAGCCATGAGATTTCCGGATGATAAAGAGGAGTATTTCTCCATTGAGGAGGTGAGTGCACCTATACGGATGATGCATAATGAAAATAATTGGGAGCACAAAATTCTTAGTGCTTTAACAAATGAAGAAATAGAAGAAGATCCAGATTCAAAGGAAACTGAGGAAGCGTTATGTACTTTTGAGCATTTACCAAATGCTAATGCGTTTGAGTTAATAAGCAGGTAAAGCGAGTCGGAGATCATGAAGCCTTCTATTGTAGAGCCATCTATGCTTGAATTGAAACCGCTACCCGAAAACCTAAAGTATGTTTTTCTAGGTGAGGATAACACATTACCGGTTATTATTGATGCATCTTTAGTAAAGGAGAATGAAGATAAATTGATTGCGGTTCTTTGTGAGAATAAGAGAGCATTAGGCTGGACCATTGCAGACATTAGAGGGATAAGTCCTTCAATTTGCATGCATAAAATCCTTCTAGAGGAAGAGTCAAAAGAGTCAATAGAACCCCAACGAAGACTTAGCCCACCCATAAAAGAAGTGGTCAAGAAGGAGATAATCAAATGGCTGGATGCGGGTATTATATATCCTATCTCCGATAGTCGGTGGGTAAGTCCTGTTCAGTGTGTGCCAAAGAAGAGGGTATTACGGTAGTTAGAAATGAGAGCAACGAGTTGATTCCCACTAGAACGGTAACTGGATGGAGGATTTGTATGGATTACCGAAAGTTGAATAAAGCGACTAGGAAAGATCATTTCCCACTCCCATTCCTTGATCAGGTTCTTGATAGGTTAGCAGGAAATGAGTATTTCTATTTCTTAGATGGTTACTCGGGGTATAATCAAATCATGGTAGCTCCCGAGGATCAGGAGAAGACAACCTTCACCTGTCCTTTTGGAACATTTGCATTTAGGAAAATGCCCTTTGAATTATGCAACGCTCCTGCCACATTTCAGTGCTGCATGATCGCTATCTTTACTGAACAAATTGATGAGGGGATCGATATCTTTATGGATGATTTTTCAGTGTTTGGGAGATCGTTTGATGAATGTTTAGAAGTGCTAAAGAAAGTTTTGAACAAATGCATTCAAGCCAACTTAATTTTAAACTGGGAAAAATGTCACTTCATGGTCAAGGAAGGGATTGTTCTGGGACACAAGGTGTCCAAGAAGGGTTTGGAAGTAGACCGAGCGAAGACTGAGGTTATAGAAAAATTGCCCCCACCGACTAATGTTAAGGGAGTGCGTAGTTTCCTGGGCCATGCAGGCTTTTACCTTCATTTCATTAAAGATTTTTCTAAAATCTCTAAGCCGCTAAGCCAGTTGTTAGAGAAAGATTCTCACTTTAATTTGGATGAGGAGTGTTTAGCCGCCTTTCATACATTAAAGCAAAGTCTAGTTTCTTCACCGATTATTATTGCACCTGATTGGTCTCTACCATTCACCATTATGTGTGACGCAAGCAATTTTGTTGTGGGCGCGGTCTTAGGAAAAGTGCGCGACAAGGTCTTCCACACAATCTACTATGCTAGCAAGACACTGATCGACGCACAAATAAACTACACCACTACCGAGAAGGAACTATTAGCAGTTGTTTTTGCTTCTGACAAATTCCGCTCTTATTTAATATTGTCTAAGGTGATAGTTTATACGGACCATGCAGCTATACGATTTTTGATAGAGAAAAAAGATGCTAAACCTAGATTGATTAGGTGGGTACTCCTCTTGCAAGAGTTTGATAGAGAAAAAGGATGCTAGCAAGAGTTTGATTTGGAGATTAAAGATCGTAAGGGGGCGGAGAATCCTGTAGCAGACCACCTATCACGTCTAGAGTCTGAGTATGGGAAGAATGTAGACATTGAGATTAGGGAGAATTTTCCTGATGAGAGTCTGTTGGCAGTATCAGAGGGGAATACCCCATGGTATGCTGACATAGGGCTGAGCATATTATTCAAAACTCGAAAATCGCTCGAAAATCGTTCGAAAATTGAGTCGAATCGGAATCGGTTAAAATTGATTCGACTCAATTTGAGTCGATTCAATTTTACTCGAATCTGATTTCGAGTCGATTTCGAGCCAGCCCTGAATCGCTCGAAATATGATTCGAATCAACTCGAATTAATTAAAAAAATTATGTATTTATTAATATATTTTTATTTTAAGAATAAAAATAACAAAATTTAAACATAAATAAAAAGAATGAATGCTTTAAGTGTTTCATTTGCTAAATTTATAGGTTGCCCAATTTTATTTTGAGCAAACTAGAAATAAAACGAAAAATTGCAGAATTTTGAGCCGACTTGATTCAATTTCGAGCCGACTCGATTCGATTTTGAGTCGACTCGATTCGATTTCGAGCTGACTCGATTCGATTTCGAGCCGACTCGGAATCGAGCCATTTCGAGTCGAGCCGGCTCGACTCGAAATCAATTTCGATTTCGAGTCGATTTCGAGCCGAGTTCGAGTCGAAAATTTCGATTTCGAGCCGAGCCAAAATCGCTCGAACTCGACTCGATATCAGCCCTATGCTGACATCGTAAATTTCATTATGAGTAACATTTTGCCATCAGATTTAAATTATCAGCAGAAGAAAAGATTTCTTCATCAGGCCAAGTTTTATCTTTGGTATGCCCCCTATGTATTTAGGATTTGCGCTGACCAAGCCATTCGTAGGTACATACCTGAGATGAAAGTTCGTGATATCCTAGAAAAGTGTCATGCATCTCCTTACGGAGGGCACTTTATGGGAGAACGAACTGCTATGAAGGTACTAGAGGCTGGTTTCGATTGGCCAACGCTATTTAAGGATGCTCACTTGTTTGTCAAGGCGTGTGATAGATGCCAAAAGACGGGCAATATTCATCGGGGGGCAAGTATGCCTATGACCAATATTCTGGAAGTAGAGGTATTTGATGTTTGGGGCATAGATTTTATGGGGTCGTTTGTGAATTCAGGAGGAAATTTCTACATATTATTGGCAGTAGACTATGTGTCAAAATGGGTAGAGGTCATTGCCACACAAAAAAACGATGTCAAGGTTGTACTCAAGTTTATAAAAGCAAATATATTTACGAGATTCAGCACGCCTAGGGCGATAATTAGTGATGGGGGCTCACATTTTTGTAATACACAATTTAAATTACTTTTTAAAAAAATATGGTGTAACACATAAAATGACCCTAGCATATCACCCGCAAACCAATGGATTAGCCGAAGTCTCCAATAGAGAGATTAAGTCCATCTTAGAGAAGACAGTGAGTACAACCAGGAAGGATTGGACATTTAAATTAAATGACGTGTTATGGGCTTATAGGACCGCTTACAAAATGCCCATAGGTGTGACTCCCTTTAGGATGGTGTATGGAAAGCGTTGTCATTTACTGGTAGAATTGGAGCATAGAGCTTTTTGGGCGATCAAAAGACTTAACTTTGACTTTCAAGAAGCGAGTAAAAGAAGGCTTCTGCACTTAAATGAGTTAGAAGAGCTTAGATTTAATGCTTATGAGAACACGAAGCTTTATAAAGATCAGATTAAAAAATGGCACGATTTGAGACTGCAAAAGAGAGAATTTGGGAGCGGACAACTTATGCTTTTGTATAATTCACGCCTTCGATTATTTCCAGGAAAGCTGAAATCGAGATGGTCTGGACCATTCCGAGTTGTTGAGGTGTTCCCATATGGTGTAGTAACAATATGTAATGAGAAGGACGGATCAACTTTCAAGGTGAATGGACAGCGACTAAAAATTTATTATGAGGGTGGTGACCAGCGCGATGCGATGGTCATAAAATTTCATTGTGGAGTACAAGGAGAGCCGTCTTGCCGAGACGATTAACTTAGGCGCTAGGTGGGAGGCAACCCATCGCTTTATGTTTAGTTTATTGTTTGAATTTAGTAGTTTTTCTTCCATTTTTTCTTTGGTTTTGATTAGGTGAGTAGTGGTGGAGGAATGAATTCAATTGCTGAAGGGAAAATTGGTAAGAGCAGCTTTGGTAGTTGCAACACTGAAAAATTTAATTTGTCGCAACGTCCAGATTTCTATTTGGAGGGGTTAAAGTGAGTAGGCGCGGGTGTTGCAACGTCCAGAAAATAAATGGTTGCAATATTTTTCTTTCGGTTTGGACTGGAAAGGCTGATCAGCGCAAGTGTTGCAACGCCTGAGAAATAAATAGTTGCAACACCTTTATTTCGGGTTGGGCTAGAGAGTTTAAACTGCGCGGGTGTTGCAACGACGGCGAAAATAAATGGTTGCAACCTTTTAGTTTCGGCCAGTATTGAGGAATGGGCGGTCAATCCAGCGCTGAACCGGATGGAGGGATCCATACAAAGTACGCCACGTGGCCCCGGTTCACTTGAACCGGGCTTCTTCTTATTGTAAATGCTAAAAGATCAAAAAATCAAAATAAAAAAAAGGGAAAGAAAATCGAATCGACGCCCGATTCCTGCCCAAATACGCGAGAACGGAGGAGTCGGCGAGATCTGCGGTGAATTGCAGGACGTATTCGGTGGCGTGAGTGGCGGCGAACTGCTAGGAGTTGATTCCCAGCGAGCCCATCCCCATTTCGCGACCTGACGACGAGTGCAACTTCGCCGGACCCTCTTCTACCGTAGCATCTCAAGCCCGATCAGGTAATTTTCGAAAACGCCTAGCACCATTCTTATTTCAGTTCTCATCTCCAAGCCTGATTCTCGAAAGTGTGAGGGTGAGGAGTTCCTGATCTTACTAAAACCATAATGTAGAAATGTCGACCAAAAGGAAAAGGAAATCGATAGCGAAGAAAGTGTTACGGTTTGTGAGCGAAGCTGCCGCATATAGATTTGAGAATCTAAAGACGTTACCAGTGATTTATGAAAGGGGATTCCTGATGGAGAAGCAAGCGTGGAGCCTTCCCTACGTTCTCCAAATGCATGAGTTGCATTGGGAGACGTTCTGCCATCACCGGTCGGAGGCCATTCTATCCTGGGTATACGAATTTTACGCAAATGCTAAACAAATGGAGGATGAGGTGGTGACGGTACGAGGGAGGCTGGTCAATATATCGTCCAGTGTAATCAATGAGCTGTATGGAGTAGGTGCTGATGAAGAATTGGAGAGTCTGAACCATCAAATTACACCGGATGAACTGGCAGCTGCGATCTGTAATTCACCAGACTCGGAATGGTCAATGAGGTCGATGAAGGCGCTGAAATCCACATCACTGTCCAGGGAAGCTAAGGTGTGGCTTCTTTTCATAAATGCTCCTGTTATGCCTACCCGCCACCTGAATAACGTCACGTTGGACAGGGCAGAGCTGATATATCACATTTTGAAGGGGCATAGGATTAATGTGGGAGCGATAATCAGCAACCATTTGAAGATGAAAATCCGGGAGGACAAGGCCAAGCTGGTATGGTTCCCAATATTGATCACAGAGCTTTGTAGGCAGACGGGGGTAGCCTGCGGTGCTGAAGATTTGATTACCCAAGTGCGGAGGCCGATAACTAGACAGGTGGTGGAGGGTAATATTAAAGTTGGGACTGAGATGGATAGCGGTTTTAAGACACCTCACAAAAGAATAGGAAGTAGACCTTCAACGTCATCAGCCGGAAAGCAGGAGAAAGTAGCAGTGCCATTCGGGGAAGGGGTCACATTGCATGAAGCTATGGATAGTATTGAGTTCATAAAGGTATACTTGAGATGCCAGCACTTCTATTTCCGTTCCCGACTGGATATTATGGAGAGGAAGATTGATAGACTCTTGAAGAGAGCAAAGTTGCAGGTGGATGAAGAGCCGTTTTGATATCAATGGCAGTTCGACGACAAGAGAGAGTTGCTAGTGGCTGATGGAAGCACTCTCAATCCAACCGAATTCGATGAAGAAGACGAGGATCAGGAGGAAGAAAGGAATCAGGAAGAAGAGGCGGAGCCAGAAGGCAAGGAGGATCAAGAAATGGATGAACCCGAAGAAGACGATGAGGGGGGGTCTAATTAGATCCTTTTTGATTTTTTGGTTTTTGGATGACTGTATTAATGGTTGATGGATACTATTTTGTTTCTTTTATGCTCTGGATGACCTTATTTTGAACTATTTTGCTTAACTGCACGGTGAATATTTACTCTGCACTGCTCACGTGATATGATATGATTTTGCGTATTTATTTGGACTCATTAAGGTTCTAGATGTTTTGGAAAGCCTAAATTTAATTTACTTTATTACTCTGCTCTTATGTTCAAATAGATATAACATGATTTAGGCTATTGCTATAATTGAAAGTTATGACATGAAAATGAAGGCGATTAAGTTATTCTGGTTCATTGTTGTTGCTAATTCATGCAGTTACGAACTTTATTAGATTGCCTCCATGTTTTGTTCTCTTCTGTCATCGCCAAGATAAAAGTTTGGCTGGCCAATATGATACGGAGTACTGTAGATCATCGGAGCAAATGGGGAGCACATTAAAGAAACTCAAGAGACTCAGAGGAAATCATTTTCTTATTAGAGGAGTTTTTACTATTTCAATTTCATTTTTATTTAATTCATGCAAAGGCCGAGTAGTATAGAAAGAATATTATTTTTTATATAACACATTAACCTTGCTAGGGCCTAGCAAGCCCTTAAGTGTGGGAGTGTTGGCTAACATCGCCCCTGCAATTGTGGTGGTAGATAATTTGATCACTCGTAATTGTAATATTTCGTATATTGACCGTACTTAGTGATAAGTAATTCTTGAAGTTCAATGATAATTAATTGGTATGGCTAGGGAATCCTAGGAGTTCAAATTTTGAATTTGAAATTAGTAAGATTTTTTTTGATAAAGCACTCTAAGGCATTTGATTCATGCACATCCTTCTCCAGTTTTCGTTTACTTCTCTGAAAACTTTTGATGTTGATTTCTAAAATTAGGAAATGGGGTGAGCAAGAACTAAGTAATAATGTGAGTCAAGATAATGTTTTAGTAGCTAGACCATTTTGAACTTTCATGAGATTCTTTGATTGGTTCTGTATCATTTTACTACCCACTACTGAATGACCAAATTCCCTATAATTCACTAGTTTTATCTTAATCCACTAGCCATTTATGGGTGTTTCAATTCAACATTTATATTAAAAAAGAAAAAAGAGAAAAATTGTGAATTGCCATAGTGATATGCGGCCTAAGTCTGTACACGCTTATCTAGAATGATCCCAACTGTGACCATATAAAAAAAGAGAAAGGAAATAATCAAAACTTTTGTCATAGTGATATGTGGTCTAGGTAGGCAATTACATATTTGAAATGATCCCAACTATAAGCACAATATGTTTATATATTCAAGGCTTAAGGATTGAACCTCGTAATATTGTGAAAGAATTAGATTATTAACTAGGGAATTACCATGCCACTATTTAAGCCTATTCATGAATTGCCAATCAAGCCAAAGCTAAACCTATGCTCTCATATGCTGCTAATTCTTGTCAAGGCTAGCGTAATGACTTAGCTTATTCTTACCCTTTTGAATTATTGAGGATATTCAATGAAAAAGTACGGGGGAGTAAATAATCTGGAAGAAGGCGCACACACTACACAAAATTCTTTAGTATGCTTTATCTTCTATCAAACTAATAAATTTGTGATGTTTGAACTTTTAATGATAATCAAGCTTATCAGTTGAGTAAAGCGAACTTCTTGAGTATCTTAGACTAATGCAGGTTAAGATAGGATTGTTCTGATTTGGAGTGTGATAATTATCGGACACCCATTAGAAATAATTATTTATCTTTGCTCGGGTCTAGCAAAGGTTCAAGTGTGGGGGTGTGATAACTTCCCAAGAGAAGTTATCTAGCCACGTTTTCTGACATATTACTCGGCATATCTGACACGAATAAACACAAAAAGCTCTAGAAATGAAAGTAATTGTTTGATTATCTAATTCAAGGCTAATTTGGTCTCTTTTCATTGTATGTTTACTAGTGGTGCAAGAGGAATAGGCTCATGGACGGAAATCTGCCAAAATATAAAAATCTGGAAAAAGGTTGCAACGTCTCCTGGGAGGGTTTTAGAGTTTAAAATTCAAATTTTGCTATCTTTTCAAATATGAAAGGAGGCATCCCTTGACATATCTGGAGGCGTTTTTAAAGGACAAAAGGAAGGACAAAAAAGGGGAGTTCTGGACATAGGGAGGAGAGCTTTCGGAGGAGAAGAACCATCTTGGGCGACAAACCCTAGGCAAGAAGAAGAAGAAGACTACTCCGGATCGTCAAGAGCAACGGATTTTGCACATCCGAGTGAATTATTTCCTGAACCTTTTGAATTTTCTAAAACTTGTCTAGTAAGATCCATCTAATTTGGTTTCATCTCTCCGCCATGAACTAATTTCTTAGATCTTGTGTGTTGTGAGTACCTTACTTGTTGTGATGACTTGATTCAATGTTTTGACTTAATGATTGTTTTGAGTAAGTGTTCATCTTCTAATTAGCATGGCGAGATTCGAGAGAGGAGTTATGCTAGTCTAGGGTTGAATCCTTTATATTACGTGGCGAGATTCGAGAGAGGAGTCGCGTATTTCTTTAGTCAAAATTCCATCTTTTTACTGCACTGCAAGAATAGAGAGAGGAGCGGTGTAAGTATAACCTAATTTCTAATATAACTCCGAGAGAGAAAGAGATTTCCTCTTGAGTTAGCATTGTGGATTTGTGCGCTTTTCGTTACTTTCTTTCCACCCAAGTTAGAGATAACTGGGGGAATTTGGGTGACCGGATCTCGGAAATCGAGGGATAAAGAGATCTGTTTTAAATTCTTGCAAGATAAAAGTCAAACAACTCATGAAAGCTTTTTCTATAAAAAATCATCGCAATAGGTAAGGGAAACTAACATGCAAGATTGCTTCCCTAAAACTTGGATAACAATATTTTCTTGTCCGCGCATTTTAGTTTTTGTCTCAAGAGTATTTCTCTAAATAAATCTAGAAATTCACCTTAATTATCGTCTTGAATTTAGAGAACGGTAAGAGCTAGTAATTGTGATCACTAGGTCAATCACCTCCTCGAGGGAACGATCACTTCACACTTTATATTACTTGATCCGGCATGTGCACTTGCGTAAATATACATCTATTTCGGGCGTATCAAAAAACAGACAGGATGACATGTAAAGGTTGTCAGGTCTGATAATGGGGGTGAATACACTTCTGATGTATTTAAGGAGTTCTGCAAAATTGAAGGGATCGTACGTCACTACACAACACCTGGGGATCCACAATCGAATGGAGTTACGGAACGGATAAATCTGACACTGCTAGAGAAGACGCGGTGTTTGAGGATCACTGCAAGGCTTTCAAAGGAGTTTTAGGCAGAGGCACTAAATACCTCTGTCTATCTCATTAATAGGTCGCCATCTTCGGCTATTGGATCAAACACTCCTAAGGATTTATGGACACAGAAAGCTGTTGATTACTCAATGTTACGAGTATTTGGGTGTCCGGCATGTGTACTTGAGAAAAATAGCAAAATTGACCCGATGGCAAGAAAATGCATATTTCTCGGGTATGCCGAAGTAGTCAAAGGCTATAGATTATGGTGTCCTGAAACAAAGAAGATCGTGATCACTCTACACGTGACATTTGATGAATCTGTCATTCTAAAGAAGCAGATTCAATTTGAAAAGACACATGTCCCACATGTTGAGGTGGAGACTGATATTCCACTTTGTGAGATTAAAAATGAGATGCCAAGGACATAAATTGAGGAGGAGCCAGGATGGCATGAGGAGCTAATACATCATGAGGAGCTAGAGCCACATTCGACTGAATATAAAGTTCATAGGTCACGGCGGGATAGACGTCCGCTAGTGAGGTATGGAGATTGGCTTACCTATAGTTTTGAGGATGTAACTGTGTATGCTTTGAATGTAGAAAATGGAGAACCTATCAGTTATGAAGATGCTAGACATTCTAGAAACATCCAGCAATGGAGAGTTGCTATGGAGGAAGAGATTGAGTCTCTTCATAAAAATGCCACATGGGAGTTAGTTCCTTTACCAAAACATAAGAAAGTCATTGGATGCAAATAAGTTTTCAAGGTCAAGGAAGGTTCTTCACTAGAGTATGGTGTCAGGTATAAAACAAGGCTCGTGGCAAAGGGTTATGCACAAAAGGAAGGTGTGGAATTCAATGAAGTATTCTCTCCAATGGTGCGACATACATCCATTCGCATACTATTAGCTATGGTGGCAGTCTATGATATGGAGTTGGAACGGATTGATGTAAAGACTGCATTCCTACATGGTGATATCGAGGAGGAGATTTATATGCATCAACCTGAAGGATTCTTGATTGAAGGCAAAGAGTGTCATGTTTGCAAGCTAATGAAATCACTTTATAGCTTGAAACAATCTTCAAAACAATGGTACAAGCGATTTCATCATTTCATGACATCCATTGGATTGAAGAGGAGTTTGCGAGATCAATGTGTCTATTTTAAGATACTTGATAATGGTTCTTGGATTTATCTTCTTCTTTATGTTGATGACATGTGTTGAAACCGTAAAACCGGTCCCTGTGGAGTTCGACCCTTGGAACTCGCGCTCGCCTCTCTCGGCGGGCTCCTTCCCTGGTCGCCTGAGCGGCGCGTCGTCGCCGAGCGCGGGGGCGGCGACCACCGGGACTGCTGGCGTCGCGCTCTCGGCTCGTATGCCGAGTGCCGTCCTGACGAGCCCGAGGATCTCCTCCCTGAGCTCCGCTGGCACACTCGGCACTGGGGGCGGAGGAGGGGGTGGCGAGTTGCCCCTGCCTGATCCTTGTCCTTCTTCTCCGGCCATCGAACCTGCAGAAGATTTTCTCTGCTGACCACTCTCCACGCTCACCGCACCAAAATGTTGAAACCGTAAAACCGGTCCCTGTGGAGTTCGACCCTTGGAACTCGCGCTCGCCTCTCTCGGCGGGCTCCTTCCCTGGTCGCCTGAGCGGCGCGTCGTCGCCGAGCGCGGGGGCGGCGACCACCGGGACTGCTGGCGTCGCTCTCTCGGCTCGCATGCCGAGTGTCGTCCTGACGAGCCCGAGGATCTCCTCACTGAGCTCCGCTGGCACACCCAGCGCTGGGGGCAGAGGAGGGGGTGGCGAGTTGCCCCTGCCTGATCCTTGTCCTTCTTCTCCGGCCATCGAACCTGCAGAAGATTTTCTCTGCTGACCACTCTCCACGCTCACCGCACCAAAATGTTGAAACCGTAAAACCGGTCCCTGTGGAGTTCGACCCTTGGGGGAAGGGGTGGTCGCGCACTTACTCTGCTCCTGCAAGAAAATGACAAGAAAGTGAAGAACAAAGGACTAGACCAAGGGCCCGGCGCGGAGGTCCAACCACACACCCGGAAGATTTTAGAGTGCTTCCCCTCCTTAGCTAATTGCCAGGCTAAGGTACCTCAGAAAGCGATAGGAGACCTGAAAATTAGTAAGCATGCCTTTCTGAGGTACCCCTTGGGTCCTATTTATAGAGAACTGAAAACGGCCTGCAAATAGCCTACCTCTGCTGGTCTGAAATTACTGGAAACCCCCTTTGGCTGGCCTGCCAACAGCCAAACTCCGCTGTTATGAGGGGCCAGAGGCAGACCACCTGGGGAGGGATGGCCACTGGATCCCCTGCTCGGCCAGGGCGGCGAGAACCCGATGGGGCTGGAACTCGCTGATTCTGCTCGGCCAATGGCGAGTGCGAGCTCGCCTAGCGAGCAGCTCCGGTTTGGCGAGTCCGGGCTCGACTGGAAAAACTCTGAGCTCGGCCCGACGATCTCCGAGCTCGGTACGACGATTTGCCGAGCTTGAACTCGGCGGTGCGCCCTGCCCGGCCGCGAGGCGGTCTGGACCGGCCGGTCTGGCCTCCGTGGACCCACTCGGCGGATACGGGGTTGTACAACATGCTTATTGCTTCAAAAAACAAAGAAGAAGTTAAGATTTTGAAACTTCAACTAAGCCAAGAATTTGAGATGAAAGATCTCGACGCTGCAAAGAAAATTCTCGGTATGGAGATTATCAGGGATAGAAGACAGAGAGAAGTGTGTCTCTCTCTCAAAAGAAATACATCGAGAAAGTTCTTACTCGATTTGACATGGAGAATGCAAAGCCTGTCTCTACTCCATTAGCAGCGCATTTTAGACTTTCAGCTTTGTTATCACCTGCATCAGACTCTGAAAAAGAGTCTATGTCGCACGTGTCATATGCGAGTGTAATTGGATGTCTCATGTACGCTATGGTATGTACTCGGTAAGATTTAGCTCAAGCCGTTGGAGTAGTGAGTTGTTACATGGCTAACTCGGGAAAAGAACATTGGCAAGCAGTGAAATGGATCCTGCGATACTTGAAGGGGACTGTTAGTACCGGTTTGATTTATGGCGGAGAAAATATGTGAGATTTCATCTTAGCTAGTTATGTTGATGCTAATTATGCAGGTGATCTGGAAAAAAGACGGTCGACAACAGGATATGTGTTTATAGTTAGCGTTGGCATAATTTCATGGAGATCGACGCTTCATTCGGTCATTGCCTTATCGACAACTGAAGCTGAGTGCATGGCTACAGTGGAGGCAGTCAAGGAGGCTATATGGCTCAGAGGATTACTTACAGATTTGGGTTTGAGTCAGGAGGTCTCGAATATCAATTGTGATAGTTCGAGTGTCATCTATCTTGCGAAGAATCAGACCTTCTATGGGCGAACAAGAGACATTGATGTTCTTCATTCATTTCTAAATGCAATTGAAGAGGAGAAAGAAATTCAACTTTCTAAGATAGATACAAAGGTAAATCCTGCAGACGTGTTTACGATGGTTGTTTTATTAGAAAAGTTTAAACTATGTTTAAACTTAATTTGAATAGAAGACTGTGCAGATGGACATAGATAAAGATCATTTTTTGATGATTTTGTATCAATGAGGAGAATGTTGATTTTGTGATACAAAATCTTTTGAACCTGAATAATGATGTAAGAAGTGATTGAATGATGTCATCGATGATGTAAATTGGAGGATGATGTCATCGATGATTTATATTGTAGGATGATATCATCAATGATATAAATGATATAATGATGTCAACGATGATGTAATTAGTAGAATGAGGTCATCGATGACATAAGCTTGTAAATATAATATTGGTCTTGGATGACTGTAAAAGGAGTTGGAGTCTTCATTTGTAAGGCATCCAGTTCAGAAACATTTCTTGTGTTCTTTTCTCTCTTGCTCACTTGTGCTTGTGTGCTCTTCTTATTTTGTTCGATCTCTCTCGCTCTTCTCTATTCTCCACACTAACATCTAGATGAAAGGACACTGTGGTGGCATATTTTTGAATAGCAGATGTGTCATCTCAACATTCAAGAACTATGATGAGCCCCTACTAAATGTGCTTTCAGAGGAATCACTGGAACTGTTGAGGGATGCTTCATTGCTACAACTTTTTTTAATTTCAGATGTTCCTCAGAACATTCCACTATTATATAGGTTGTTAAGCCTATATAGGCCTGATAAGGAGGCATTCCTGCTCGGTCAATACTATATTAAATTCATTGTGAATGAAGTAGCTCTTATTTTGGGTTTACCAAACAGGGGAGAAGATTTTGATTTTCAAAGAGCCTCATACTCATAGGTGAAACAAAACGATCTAATGGTTCAGTTAAGTAATTAGCCAGTGAAGTCCACTCACCAGATTTGGAGGAGTGACGAGTGAATGCCCTTGCCAGAAATGCACTATCTAAATTTCTTTTTCCACTAAAGGCACTAAGAATACCTGAGTGCTTAAAAAATTATTGTAGATTGGACGACTTTAGGAGATTCAACTGACCAAAGGCTTTCCACAACTTTCTTCATTCACAGTTTGGCCCACTACATGAACTAAGTTGCACAAAGGAAGAACCATCAAGTTTGAGATATCTTGAAGGATGCTCAATTATCCTTGTGGTAAGAGTTTTACTCTTTTAATATTCATGTCTAATTTTAAATATCTTTAAACTCACTATAACTTTTGCATGTAGGTGTGGTTGTTCGAGCACACAAAAATACAGGTTCATGCCGATGATTTTACGAGACCGCGTGTTTGTAATTGGTCGGTGAAGGGTAGTTTCAGATTTAAGTTCTGCACAGACTTATCTGATAAGTTATGGCCAAGAAAGGAGGTTAGTGTCTTTCATTACATATTTTGATAGTCTTTTGATATGAATTTATAATTTGTCTTTTTAACTGTAGGTTATCACAAAATTTTTGAATATTGTTGAGGAGGAGCAGAACCTTCTAGGAGATGGGGAGGTAGAGTCCTCTTTTGAGACAGTCAAGAGAATGAAATGGGAGAAAAAGAAAAGAAAGTGTAGGGTAGATAAGAAGAACCCGAAAAAGGAGGAGTTGATGAAAGAAGAGAGGGAGATGAGGAGATTCATTAGTAGAGAGGTTAGTCATCTTAGATGTCGTCTTTCTGAAGAAATTCAGTAGTTACGCTCCAATTGTCAGGAAAAATTTTATTTTATGGTTGGCCTCATTAGTTCACTCTTGCATGCAAATGATCTCATTCCCTCCACCGTACCTGGCTTGGATCCTACCCCTTCCAAAGCATCGGCCTCCCATCCATCTCCAGAACAACAGTCATCCCCTCATATCACTCTAGCACTCAATACACAAGTCTATAGTATGTCTGCTACTGATATTGTGTTTGTCAATGAGTGTACGCCAGACTCTAAAAGATCGAGTAAGAAGGGTAAGCAGGATAAGAAGTCCAATGTACAGGAAGAAGAAGTGATTGGGAAAGAGGTTTGTTTTCCTGGCCGGATATATCTCTCTGAGGCCGACCGGGAGTTGATTGATTCAACGTACAAACGGTTTCCTATGAGGTTGGTTTGTTGCAGCGCAATCATTATATTACTTATAATGAGAAACATATAGTCTATATTTTAAATTTACTCTTATCATTTTTTTGTAATTACACCATTATATTACATAGCAGCAATACTGCATTGACACGTTTTTGTATTGATGACTTGCTGCGTATGGGTTGGTTGAGCGGCGCACATTTGGATGCCTTTGTAGTTCTATTGAGTCGTTGAAGGAGCGCATCTCCTCTAAACAGGTGCAATTTCTCCGTGTCACCAAACTTCTGGGTAATCACACATGCATTAATTATAGTTGAATACTAAAGACATTACTTTTAATTTATTGAACATGTCAGACTTTTTTGAATTTACAGTATCAAAAAAAATGCTAGTGTTAAAAATTGTGAAATACTATTGGAACATCTCACGCCATCAAATGTACAAGCAGCCGATATAATACTGATGTCAGTATTCATCACCACATGCAATCATTGGACATTACTCGTTTGTCATTTGAAACGAAAAACATAGCATTTTTACGACTCAATGTCAAACAAGACGCATGAAGCTAACCTTCAAAACATGGTATATTGCACAACTAGGACTTGCTCCTTTTTATTTTGCAATATTAAAATTTCTAGTACTCTTTATAATTGCTAAACTTGGCATGTAGTCGACCTTCACGAGGCAGCAAAGGATGTGCTGCCTGAGGACTTGCATGATTCGCCGATAGCTACTGTGCCTGCAGCTCCAACGCAAGACAACGACAATGATTGTGGTGTGTTTGTTTTGAAGTACATGGAGGCGATAGCGGCTCGGGAGAGGATTTCTTGGAACAAGCACATGGATTGGGACAAGAAAATGCCCGCATTTAGAGCCAAAATTGCATGCGATTTGATCAAAAGCTTGGTCGTTGATGAGAAAGACTAATGTTGAATGTTTTATAAATTTATTTTAAACTTTATATGGTTCAAGATCTGTTAACATAAAAATATTTTTGTTGAAGAAGGACTACTGTTGAGAAGGACTAATGTTAAATGTAATACATAGAAAAAAATTTGTTAAGGATTCGTGCTCCAGTACACATATAAGGGTCTGAATATGTTCAAAATTTGTGCTCCAGGTTATGCCAGAGAAATGTTAATTTATTTGTGCTCCAGGTTATGCCCGAGAAATGTTAATTTATTTGTGCTCCAGGGTAATTTATTGTGCTCTAGGTTCTGAATATGTTCATCTGTTTTTATGACTTAGCTCCAGCATATTCAATATGATATAATTGGTTATATCATATAACTGGTTATGCCCAAAAAGACCCTCTTTTTTGTGATTGTTACTGAAATCACTCACAGAATCTAACAAGGGATCCTTATGAAATTCAAACAAAAAAAACAATCATCAAGCCAAACTGACTTTCATTTAAATAATTTACGCGCAATCACATTAGCCTTTCAAAACATCAGACACACAATAAAATTCAAACAACAAGGACATGCATAAATCATCATTTCCGTAATCACTTGTCAGAAAATGCATTGAGGCTGAGTCGCCTTCGAAAGTAGAGCTTCCAATAAAATTTATTTCCTTTGATTCTTTAATGGCTACGTTCACAAACTATTTAGGTTTGGAATCAAGCTTCCTCCCTGTTGAAGACTCTAGTTAACAAACATACTAATAACGTGTGCCACGGAGATGAAAATTATTGAGTAAATACACTACTTGGTCATTCCGTTGGCTTCTCAAAATGGCTCTTCAATCTTGCATTTGATAAACCTTTTGGACGAACTACGGACGGATTCCTTATATGTCCTTTACTTTCTTTCTTGTCGGCAACCGAACCATTATTCATTCTCCCATCCCTCTCCACCATTTTTTTCGTTGTTCACCCCAACTCAGTCATCACATTTATTACATGCTCTTTGGCAGAGTTACAATTCTCAATATTTCTTGCCAACACATATGTGAAATGCATCACATGACTTCTAAACACTAAATTAGAATCCACAACATTCATGCATGGTGTCTTGGAGAAGTGCAAACCTTGTTTGGTTGTGCGAGTGAATCTCTTGATCATGTATTTGGGGTGAATGTGCTTCAAATTTTTGGAATTGTACACCTTTAGAATATGTTGGCATAGGATCCTCTTTGTTTCAAATCTCTTGCAAGAACACACTCGGCATCGAAGGTTGTTGAATCAACTTTGACAATCCATTGTTTATTATGTTCGGCACCGTCACAATGCTTAGTGACAAATAGAACCTCATTATCAGAGTTTTGGACCTCTTTTATGATGCTCGCACTCATTGCACCTTCCATATATGTTTTTTTCAAATATGAAGAATATTTTTTTGTGTGTATATTTTGGAAGCTTGTTTTACAAGCAAACAATTTTAAAACTTTAGTGTAATGGTACATTCCTTGCACCTAAAGTCCTCTTCTTGCTCCGATCACTGTCAAGATAAAATTAGCTTCTTCATTACATTAAGGCACTCAACTAATGAACTCGTGGCTTTCAAACATCCATGCAAACCGTTGTTGACGTATTCACTTTTTTTAGTGGATAATATGCCCAAATCAAAGATATCCTTATTAAAGGCAGTGGACCACTTACTTCTAGCTTTGTGTAGACCATCCAACCACCTTTTGTTCTCCAAATTTCCCCTTGAAATCATTGCGCTCCAATGAGCATCAAACTCAATCTCGGTATCATATTTACTCATGCAATGGTAAAATAAAGATCTTACACTCGTTTCATGGTTGAAGGTTAGCACCTTTGATGGGGCTTTTTTGGATATATGCCACTGTCAAAGCCAATGATGACTACTACTAAAAACTCTAGCAATCGCAAGCGCCATGGCTTGATCTTAATCTATGAATATGGTGGTTGGTTGTTTCGCCCCACCAAATCTCAAGAACGTCTTAAATACCCAGCAAAATGATTCTATGGTTTCCGTTGCTATAGAAGCCCCATCAATAAACACATTCTGGCAATGATGATTCACTACGATCAACGGCGCACAACCTAAATTATATTTGTTGAGGCGATAAGTTGTATCAAATATAATAACATTGTCAAAACTGTCGTAGTCAACTTTATTATGACCATCTAGAAAAAAACTTGTTAGTTTATTAAACTCATATGTTTGGACATCAAAAGAAAACAAACTATCTTCCATTTATCTATCATTGAACAGTTTCAACAAACTATTCGAGTCACCGGCTTCTATAAGAGTAGTGCTTTCTCTCTGACCATAGTTATATGCATCGCTTTTAGAAAACCCAACATTTTCAAAACCACTGACCTCACCAGCTATAAACATGTACGCATCTGAAGTTCTGATACCAACTCCGGTCAGATTCTTCAAAAGACTGTTTTGATCATCGGATACTTTCTTGTTAGACCGCAATAAATGAATATCATTTTCCAAAACAAGAGGATAATTGCTCACTTTTACGAATTTGGTTACTATCCAATTCTTGCCCAGTATATCGGCGGTGAACTGTTTGCAGACCTTACATCCAGTACGAGCATCTAGTTTGTGATATTTCTTTGAACTTTCTACACCTTGTACATTTGGAATGAAGCGCTTCAAACAGCTTTGGAACAAGAGTATTCTCTAAGCTTTATAATTCGAGTATGTGTCCACTACCAAATATGTTGTTTACGAACGCTAAAACCAGTTTGATGACCATAATCGCAATAAATCGTGTAGGTCTCTGTCTCTGAATGCACTGTTGGGAAAACAACATCAGTGTTTGCCTAAAGAAAGACATCAAAAACCATTTTTTGATAGTATGAAATTCAGTGAAGTGATGAGACGGAATCCTGTTGGATGTTATTATACCACTGCATGTAACACCTCCCCTGTAACGACCATATAATATGGGTCCGGTCGGGGGCCCACAACATACAGACGCCACAACTTAAGCATTAAAAGATGATATAAAAATACCTAACTCAAAACTCAGAATAAAACAGCGGAACATACAATCAAAACTAGAAGTTGTCCACCAGACTAAGAGTATCAAAATGGCCTTAAGGCCTTACACAATACAAGTCCAAGACTGAACGACAACCATATCAAACATCAACATGCATAAGCACTCCAATGCTACCTCGACATGCAAACCAGAAATATGTAAATATCTCATGGATCATGACATAGCATCAAAACATAAGAAAATAAAGTTCACTTCACGAGGCTTAGGATTTTTTGGCCGGCGAGCTTGCTCCTGCTTGCGATCCTTGCCCTATAGGAATTTGAGGTAACGAGGGTCGGCAAAGGCAGACCTCAACTGTGTAACCAACATATCTCCTCCTGAACATCCCTAGCGTACCCCGGGGTACACCACCACCCTGCACGTCAGCACTTCGTATGCAATATTCATAAACATGTAAAGCTATAAACAGGTTTGGATGTCTCAAACAACATACATGTTTTCTATGTTGAACATATAATATAAAGAGCCTACAATGCAACATGCATGCAATCCTCGGTTTCACCCAAGACACCCTATAGCACATGATTCTAACACATCATCATAACACAGCATCTGGGTACTTCCAATTTCCCCATCGGCGTTCAAGCCACACACAAAAAGGGGTACTTCAATTTCCCTTAACGGCATATAAGCCGCCACACGGAACTCTTGCCAAGGCCCCACCCGCTCGTGGGTCTCAAACCCGGGCTTGCCTGTAAGCTATGACTTCTCACGTTAGGATTCCGTCTCACACACAAACTGATTCTAACAACCCTTGATGGACCCCACCGCTCGTGGGCTTCATTGACCGGGCTTGTCCTAAGCTTGGCGTTCTCGTCAGTTTCACAGAAGGAGACTAGTCTCGTCAGGACACTTTCCCCACATGACTTGCATGTCACGGGATAGCTAGCCAACCACGGAGACAAGACCACGCCTTAGCACATCACAAACAGCATCTTGCCACACCGGATTTCTACCAAAATCATTAAGTTCGTCATGCAACATCACCAAATCGGAAAAAGGGTTGTGACTACGGTTTCATCCATAATGTCTAATCCACTAGCGGAGCGGATCTCTAATGCAATATTATGTCGGCGATGGGCACAATTGACCCGATGGTTCCTCTTGAACCATGGCAATCCAAACCCCTCTCATTTGAGAGATCTGATGCCTAAATGCTTGAAATAAAATCAAGAAAAGGAAAAGATATCATGCACTTATCCTATAACCGAGAGGATAAATATTGTTACCTTACAACTCATCTTCCTTGCCATGGAAATCTGATCTTCACGAATGAAGAGATGCGCCTCCACGTCCTCTCCACGGATCTGGCCTCAAAATGACTATCGGAGCTCTGAAGCTTCGACAAAGGCCGAAGAAAGCTTTCTTCTTCCTCCGAACTCTCTCTCTCTCTCAAACACTTAATCAACTCCAAAATGAACACAAGTGAGGTGTTAGAAACGAACTAAAAATAAGCCGGAACGGGTATAACTGAAATTTTATTATCAGAAAAAGGTATCTATTACAAAGGTATGTCCTCCCTTATATAGAATGGAGGAGAGAAGAGAGAATACAAATAAGAGATGTGGGACTAAAAATTTACAGGACTAAGCGGACTATACAGATCAAACCGCACAGACCGCGCGGTTAGACAGAAGGGCTAACCGCACGGCTACCACCAGAGAGAGAGAGAGACCGCCAGAGGAGACCGCCAGGGGAGACCGCCAGACCGTTCAGCAACCAGACAGTAACAGCACAGCAACCAAACCGCTGAGTGAGACCGTTAGACCGCGCGGTCTCCAACTCGCCAAGACAGACCGCCCGGTCACACTTCAACACTCCCCCTCAAGCTGGAGCATATATATCGATCATGCCCAGCTTGTCACAAATATGAAGGAACGAGGCGGATACTGGCTTGGTGAAGATGTCAGCCAGCTCTTTCTCAGAAGTAACAAATGGAGTGCAAATTTGTTCCTTTAAAATCTCTTCACGAATGAAATGACAATCGACCTCAATGTGCTTGGTTCTTTCATGAAAAACTGGATTTTTGGAGATGTATATAGCAGCCTTGTTGTCACAGAACATAGGTAGAGGATGGTTGTAGACCTCTCCTAAATCCAGCATGAGAGCCTGAAGCCACTTTAACTCACAAGTGGTCGATGCCATACTCCGATACTCTGCTTCAGTACTGGACCTGGAGACAACAGACTGCTTCTTGCTCTTCCAGCTTACCAGATTTCCCCCAACAAAAGTGCAGAAACCGGAGGTAGTCTTGCGATCCCCTTTGTCATCAGCGTAACTCGCATCTGAGTATGCTTCAACCCTCAGATGACCATTCTTCTGAAAGAGCAATCCTTTCCCAGGGGCTGCTTTGACGTACTCCAAGATCCGCAAGGCGGACTGTAGATGGCACTCCCTGGGTGCTTGCATGAATTGACTCACCTTGCCCACAGCATAGGAAATGTCGGGCCTGGTCACGGTGAGGTATATGAGCTTACCAACAAGTCGCCTGTACCGCGTAGTATCCGAAAGAAGAGGCGAATCATCTGTCCAGGTTTTGTCTTCTCCAACAGCCATGGGACACCGGGCAGGTTTAACCCCAGTCAATCCTGCTTCTTTTAAAAGATCAAGGGCATACTTACGCTGAGAGAGGACTAAGGAGTTGGGCTTCCGAGAGATTTCGATCCCCAAAAAGTACTTCGGAGAGCCCATGTCTTTCGTGACTAGATGTTGACGAAGGTGCCGCTTTGTCAAGGCTACCCCTTCCTGATCATCGCCAGTGAGAAGAATGTCATCAACATAAACTGCAAGAACCACCAGTCCCGAGGAGGTTTTGCGAACAAATAGAGAGTGATCAGCAGAGCTGCGCACAAAACCAACGGCCGCCACAATGCCGCTGAACTTGTCAAACCAAGCTCGAGGGCTCTGCTTGAGGCCATAGATTGCCTTCTGCAGCCGGCATACTCGTGTCTCCCCCTGAGCAACATACCCAGGAGGTTGCTCCATGTAGACGGCCTCCTGAAGATCACCGTAAAGAAAGGCATTCTTTACATCCAGCTGGGAAATTGGCCAGTCTTTATTGACCGCCACAGAGAGAAGAACCCGTATAGTGCTGAGACGAGCCATGGGAGAGAAGGTGTCAAAGTAATCAACTCCATAGGTCTGAGTAAAGCCCTTAGCAACAAGGCGAGCTTTATAACGGTCCACAGTGCCATCCGGGGAAAATTTCACCACAAAGACCCAGCGACAGCCAACGACATCAGTACCGAAGGGAGGAGGAACAAGAGTCCAGGTACCCCGCTCCGTTAGGGTGGCCATTTCCTCATCCATGGCCATCTTCCAGTGAGGAATAGCAAGGGCCTCCTAGTAAGAGCGGGGCGTGGCAGTGGCAGAGAGAGCTAGAGCAAAGGCCCTGCGAGAAGGGGTAAGACGATCATACGAAACAACGACAGTAAGGGGGTGTAGGGTACACGTCCGCACCCCTTTGCGAAGAGCTACAGGAAGATCCAGGTCAGCAAGTTCCTCGGCATCCGGAGCATCCGTGGCAGAGAGAGCTGGCCCGGGAGGAGAGAGCGACGGCGGCGGAGATGCGGGAGACGGTGGTGGAGAAGAGGGAGACGGCGGCGGAGTGGGAGGAGTGGACGGAGATGGAGTAGGGGTGAATATCGTAGTAGGAAACGAGGGAACAAAGGAAACAGCAGGAGAATCAGAAGATGGGAGAGGAGGAGAGGAGTCATCCGAGAAGTAGGAGGTATTCTCGAAGAAGGTGACGTCAGCAGAAACGAACTGCTTACGAAGGATGGGATCAAAGCAACAATACCCTTTCTGAGTGGTGGAGTATCCCAGAAAGATACATTTGGTGGAGCGAGGGGATAGCTTATCACGGGTGGCAGAGGGGGCATGCACAAAAGCAGTGCATCCAAATATTTGGAGAGGGAGGGGAAACGGCTCCTTGCCCGGATACAAAATGGAGAATGGGGTTTTTCCTTGAAGAACGGTGGAGGGAATGCGATTGATGAGGTAACAGGCAAGGAGAGCAGCATAGCCCCAATAGGAGCGAGGAACATGCATCTGGGTCATCAAGGAACGAGCGACATCAAGGAGATGACGGTTTTTGCGTTCTGCCACACCATTTTGTTGTGAAGTATAGACACAACTAGTTTGATGAATAATCCCATATTGCATGCAGAAGACAGAGAAATCATGACTGATATATTCTTTGGCATTATCAGATCGAAGAACTTTAATAGAAACATCAAACTGAGTCTTGATCATGAGATAGAAGGATGTCCAGACAGAGAATAATTCAGAGCGATCTTTTAACAGATACACCCACGTACAGCGAGAGAAATCATCAATGAATGTGACAAAATATGAACTACCCCGACCAACGGTAGGAGTAGGAGAAGGACCCCAAATATCGGAGTGGATGAGATCAAACGGACGGGTGGATCCACGAACGTGCTTTGGAGGGAAGGAGGAGCGGTGATGCTTGCCAAGCTGACAGGCCTCACAGTTGAGCGGAGGACTTTGTGGAGGAAGGTGGGGCAGAAGTTGACGAAGAAGATGAGGAGGAGCATGACCAAGGCGGAGATGCCATTGGAGAAGATCTGTGGAGGTGGATGAGAAGGTGGAGAAAGCGGAAATGTTGTCCAGGAAGTATAGGCCGCCACTCTCAGTCCCAGTAGCAATCGTCCGTTGGGAGGCCGGATCCTGAAAAGAGCAATTAGTAGAAGTAAAAGTAACAGAACATTGTAATTGCTTGCATAGAGAGGTAACAGATAATAAGTTGCATGGGAACTTGGGCACGTAGAGAGTATCCTCCAAACGAAGAGACGGAGAGACACGGACTATTCCCGTCCCATGAACCGACGATGAAGAGCCGTCAGCGAGAGTAACCGGGGGCAACCGACCATGTGTTTCTAGGAGAGAAAAACACTGGGGATTACCGGTCATATGATTAGTAGCACCGGTGTCGATCAGCCATTTTCCTTGAGTAACAACGTGGGCACTACCAGAAGACGTGACCACCGAGGCGAGCGGCTCGGAGGAGTATGGATTGCCGGTCATATTGCATGCAGAAGACGTGGCCATTTTCCTGCTGTCGACGCCATGTATGGAATCCATGACAGGAGGAACAAAAGAACTGCAGCGGTCACAGTGACAGCACACCAGCGGCAAGAAGGGCCACGACCAAGATGCAGAGCAAGGCAAAAGGGAAGCACAAGCCGCGCGACACAATAGGAGGTCGCGCCGACTAACAGGCAGGAGCGGCTAAAGTAAGAGCCGCACAGAGGACAAACAAGCCGCTGCGACTAAGAGACAGGTCGCGGGGACAAGAGAGGGCGGCGAAGGAAGAAGGGCAGAGAGGCCGCCTAAACAAGGAAGAACACACGCGAACAGAGAGAAATCGCGCGGATAGGAAGAAAAGAGCTGCAGCGGTCACGATGACAGACACCAGCGGCCAGAAAAGCCACGACCAAGCCGCAGAACCAAACAGAAGGAGAGAAGTCGGGCGGCTAGCAGACAGACCGCGCGAACAGAAGAGGAGGATATCAGGAGACAGGTCGCAAAAGGCAACCAAGGCAAAAGAGGCCGCGGAGACAGGTCGCGGAGACAGGTCGCGGAGACAGGTCGCAAGCAACCAAGGCAAAAGGCAAAAAAGCAACCAAGGCTACTAGAGAAGAGAAGGAAGCCGTACGAACAGGGCGGACAGAATCAGGAGCCAATGACCGATGCCTCTGATACCATGTTAGAAACGAACTAAAAATAAGCCGGAACGGGTATAACTGAAATTTTATTATCAGAAAAAGGTATCTATTACAAAGGTATGTCCTCCCTTATATAGAATGGAGGAGAGAAGAGAGAATACAAATAAGAGATGTGGGACTAAAAATTTACAGGACTAAGCGGACTATACAGATCAAACCGCACAGACCGCGCGGTTAGACAGAAGGGCTAACCGCACGGCTACCACCAGAGAGAGAGAGAGACCGCCAGAGGAGACCGCCAGGGGAGACCGCCAGACCGTTCAGCAACCAGACAGCAACAGCACAGCAACCAAACCGCTGAGTGAGACCGTTAGACCGCGCGGTCTCCAACTCGCCAAGACAGACCGCCCGGTCACACTTCAACATGAGGGAGAGAACACTACTAGAAAACAGACTTTTAGCCACGGCAGATTTTCGTGGCTAAAAGTCCAAAACCGTGGCTAATAACTATTAGCCACGGCCTACCCACAGTAAATGGGCGTGGGCAATGCGAGCGTGGCTAATAGTATTCGCCACGATGAATCCGTGGCTAAAAAGTTATTAGCCACGGTTCAATTGTCGTGGCTAAAAGTTCATCATTTGCCACGGTTCAATTGTCGTGGCTAAAGGGTCTGTAATAAACCTAACATAAAAAATATTCGGCCGCCGCCGCCGCCGCCAGACCGCCGCCGCCGCCCGACCGCCGCCGCCGCCCAGCCGCCGCCGCCCGACCACCCGGCCGCCACCGCCGTCGCCGCCCGGTCGCCCGGCCGCCGTCGTCGCGCCGATTTTATTTCAAATAATAATTTTGAATTGGCTATATAAACCCCAAATGGAGCTTTTTATTGGCGGTGTGAGACTAAAAAAACCCGATCTTTTGCCACGGATTAGGCTTTTATGGCTAATACTAGAGTAATAGCCACGAAACAGACAAATCGTGGCAAAAAGTCGGGTTATTTGCCACGGATTAGTCATCCGTGGCTAATACTAGCTTATTAGCCACGAAATAGGAACCGTGGCTAATATTTCAGTATTAGCCACAGTTTTCCCCCGTGGCAAAAAAAAATCATGGCTAAAATCAATTTTTCTAGTAGTGGAACCACTCAGCCCTACAAAAATCCGTCGGGCTGAAGATCCTGGGGTCCAGGATCAAAATTGAAGTAAAAACAATCGGTTAAGATTTCAATCTACAAACCACATTTCAGCAATTAGCCGAACGGTTCAGGCTTTATCGATCGGCCTGCGCTCGACGATTAGCCTAGAGCTCGACGAACAGCTGAGAGCTCGACAACTGGCCAAGCTCGACGAAAAAGACCCGAGCTCGACGAAAAGTCGTTAGCTCGACGAAATGGCCCGAGCTCGACAAAATGTCATGAGCTCGACGAAATGTCCCGAGCTCGACGAAAAGTCGTGAGCTCGAAAAAATGGCCCGAGCTCGATGAAATGTCATGAGCTTGATGGAATGGCCCGAGCTCGACGAAATGTCGTGAGCGGCCTTCTTTCACCATCTCAACCCGACAGCTAGCTCTGGAAAAACCTGGGTGTTACAACTCCTCCCTCCTTACAAGAATTTCATCCCCGAAATTAAACACCATACAGAAAGACAATAAAAAAATTGTTGCAACAAATTAATACATTATTACGATAACTTTACACAAACCATTTTCATTCAAGAAAATAGTAAGAAAAACGTTGCAATGTCTCAAAACACTGCTGCAACTTATTGAACACTGTTCCAATCAATATTATACAAACAACTTGGGATAATCCTCGCGCATGGTTTGCTCTCTCTCTCAAGAGAACTCGTCCCGCCCGTAGTTGTCCCAACGCACCTTTACGAGCTTCACCTTTTTATTCCGCAACTGCCGAACTTTTGAATCCTCTATGCCCACCAGAAGGACTTTCGTCCTCAAGTCCTCTTCTATCGGCATCGTCGCCGGTTCGATTACCACACTAGCCTCCACCAAGGCTTTCCTCAAGACAGATACATGAAAAATATCGTGTAATCCACTCAGCTCTGTGGACAACGCCAACCGGTAAGCTTCTTCTCCAATACGTTTTATAACCTCGATCAGTCCCAAAAACATTGGACTCAACTTCTTGAGTTGGCGAATCTGTGATACTCCTTTGAACGGATTGATCTTGAGATAGACCCAATCGCCTACCGCAAACTCCACATTCCTATGGCGAGCATTAAAATAATTTGCTTGTCGGTCCTGGGCAACCTTCATGCGCTCCTGAATGGTTCGCACCAACTCGCATGCATCAGCCACCACTTCTTTTCCCAAAATTTTAATGTCTCCCGCCTCTATCCAAGACATTGGTGTTCGAGACCGCCTTTCATACAAAGCTTCGTATAACGCCATCTTTATACTTTCCTGGTAACTGTTGTTATAGGCAAACTCCACCATGAGAGGTGGTCTTCCCACTTTTTCCCAAAATCGAGGGTACACATTCTCAGCATGTCCTCCATTATACGATTCGTTCTTTCGGTTTGTCCATCAGTTTGAGGATGGAATGTCGTACTGAACTTGAGCTTAGTGCCCAGACTCTTCTGAACCAACCTCCAGTCTTTGGACGTGAATCGTCTATTGAAAGTCCACCTAGTGTCAACTATCTTCACCTATGGGGGGGGGGGAATAGGTGTCTCTGCAGCGTATTTGCGGAATTAAGATTTTACCTGCACAAGAAAACAAAACAACCAAGCGCAAAAAATACACAGGCAAATTATAGTGGTTCCCCGATTTGGGTACGTCCACTTTCCCCCTTCGACCTATCTCCCAACACGGGACGACTCGGTCACTTCACCAACAGGATTGAAAGCCAATCCTTGCACTAACGGAAGGAACCCTTCCACACGTAGGAGTCAACACTCCCACAACCCGGGTTGCACCCAACCCTTACAACTAAAGACCAATCGGTCCGTTACAAAGAAATTGAAAATGCTTGTAAGAAATACAAATGACGTTTGGAGAGTAAGGTGTCCCTCTTCGTTCGACGACGTGTTCTTGAAGTCAACGAAGAGTCCACAACCCTAGATCTCACTTAGAAAGAATCTTCCCGAAACCGGCGGCGGCTTAAAGCGGTGGCAAGGTTCTCGGAATCAGCGGCGGCGACGGAGAGCAGCAGCAGTGCCAACTTGATTCAAACTTCGTAGCGAAGGAAGCAAGGTCTTCCAACGGTCACACTAGGATCGATTGTCTCGATCGATTCGGAAGGGGAAGGATTTTCCCGATCAACGAATCAAGAGACAAGGGATCTCTGGTTAGACGCGTGAGACGCTATGCTAGCCTAAGCTTCGGTCGCCGGAGATCTGGAAGAACCTGAGATCAACAGCGGCGACAAGCGCACGAGCGGCGGAGACGATCGGCGGAGCGTTAGGGCTTGTCGGCGGCTCGTGCTTTTTGAAATCTCGTTTTTTTCTACTTTACTGTTCATACATACGGAGTATATATACATTAGGTCAAGTATATGACCGTTGTGGGTCCCACCGATAAGAAGACTTGAGCCCGGTTCGAAACAGTTTAAATAATTTGAACCGGTCCAGAGAACAACAGGAAATCGCCTAAGTCAAATTCGGCGAGAATCGTAGGTGATTCTCGACGAATCGGCGAGAATCACTTATGATTCTCGCCGACTTCTACTTAGCCGAATTCTGGCTGTGCAGATACAGAAGCCGGGGAGAATCGGTGGGAATCACTTTTGATTCTCACCGAATCGTCGAGAATGCAAGGTCATTCTCGACGAATCGGCGAGAATCATAAGTGATTCTCGACGATTCTGCCTTAGAAAATTTCCCTGTCTGTATCAAGATAGCCGGCCCAACCCGGCGAGAATCATCTAGTGATTCTCGACGACTCGTCGAGAATCACTCATGATTCTCGACGAATCGGCGAGAATCGCTTAGTGATTCTCGACGATTTTCACTTAGACGAATTTCGTCTTTCCGCTCGAGAGCAGGTCTTTGGCCCATCCTTGCTCCTTGTCTGCTCTTGCTTTATCATAGCCCTGTACTTGAAATTAAGTACACCCCAATAGAGAGAGTACACGTAGGCCAACACACTGATCTGCTCAACGAGGGATTACGTTGCACAGACCCGTGTATATTGACCCACTACACCCTGACATTGGTGTGTACTTAGCATAGAATATCTGCAAGTACAACTAGAAATATTTCATCAAATACATTGTCTATTTACCTTGGCTTGTACAGGGGCTTCTTCAAATCAGGTACATTGTGGATGCAATACCCAACAATCTCCCCCTATTTGAAGAAGCCTAAACCCTACAAGCTAAGGTGAATAGAGCATATAGAAATGAAAAACCGAAACTTAAGAGTGAGGTGATAAGGATAAGCATTACCCGTTACTTGAGAGCAAACTAGAGCATTGAGCTACCTTAGCATTAGCCGAGAGGGTAATCTCCCCCTTTTCGGCTTCTGCAAATTTGGTTCTGGTGGACCTGACACCATGCTCCCCCTCAGTCCGTGCACTTATGTTGTCACGTGAGTTGCTGGCAGATGCTCCCCCTAGATGCACGAGCCAGGAGCGTCCGGAGTCTTTATTCCTCATAGTTGAGCATCCCCAATTCAGTTTTGAAGAGACTGAACTTGGCCTCGTCCAAGGGCTTTGTGAAAATATCTGCAATCTGCTTGTCCGTGGGGACATAGCAGAGAGAGATGTCCTTGTTCTCCACGTGCTCCCGAATGAAGTGGTAGCGCACTTCAATATGTTTCGTTCTGCTATGCGATACTGGATTGTTTGCGATGGCAATTGCACTTGAGGAATCACAGTACATGGGTACTTCCTTGAACTGGAGATCATAGTCTGCTAACTGGTTCCTTATCCATAGGAGTTGTGCGCAACAGCTCCCTGCCGAGATGTACTCAGACTCTGCTGTGGAGGTTACGACACAATTTTGCTTCTTGCTGTTCCATGAGATAAGCCTTCTTCCGAGGAATTGACACGTCCCGGAGGTACTTTTCCTGTCATCCCTACTCCCTGCAAAATCAGCATCTGAAAAACCTATTATCTCGACATCATTGTTTCTCGGGTACCACAAGCCAAGATTGGGAGTACCTTTAAGGTATCTAAGAATGCGCTTTGCAGCGACATAATGAGATTCCTTAGTGTTCACCTGATATCTGGCACAAACACATGTGGAGAACATGATATCCGGTCTACTGGCAGTAAGGTAGAGCAGAGATCCAATAATGCTTCTGTATTTGGTTTCATCGAAAGGTTTACCTTTCTCATCCTTATCCAGAGACATAGTGGATCCCATTGGAGTCCTCATAGAGGTTGCATTCTCCATTCCGAATTTCTTGAGGAGTTCATTTGTGAACTTCGTCTGAGAGATGAAGATTCCGTCCTCAGACTGTTTCACTTGAAGTCCCAAGAAGTACTTCAGCTCCCCCATACTGCTCATTTCAAACTTTTCTTGCATAAGTTTAGAAAACTTTTTGCAAAGATTGTTATCCGTTGAGCCAAATATGATGTCGTCAACATAGATTTGCACCAGCAAAATCTTGCCTTTGACTTCCCTGAGAAACAATGTCTTGTCTATTTTTCCTCTAGAGAACTTGTTCTCAAGAAGAAAACTAGACAATGTCTCATACCAAGCTCGAGGAGCTTGTTTTAAGCCATATAACGCTTTATTAAGAAAATAGACATGATTAGGATATGTAGGATTGACAAAACCTGGAGGTTGAGCGACGTATACTTCCTCTTTCAAATCTCCATTCAGGAAAGCCGATTTCACGTCCATCTGATAAACTGTGAATCCTTTGTGGGAGGCATAGGCTAGGAATAGCCGGATTGCTTCGAGCCGTGCAACTGGTGCAAACGTCTGGTCAAAATCAATCCCCTCCTCCTGTCGGTAACCTTGAGCCACTAGTCTGGCCTTGTTCTTTATGATAACACCATGTTCATCCAGTTTGTTTCTAAAGATCCACTTGGTGCCAATCACATTCTGCTTTTGAGGTCTGGGAACAAGCGTCCAAACGTTGCATCTTTCGAACTGATGTAATTCATCTTGCATGGCCAAAATCCAGGCAGCGTCTTTGTTTGCCTCGTCGAACTTCTTTGGCTCAACCTGGGACAGAAAGCTAAGATGCAAAATCTCGTTAATAGTACCTCGGCGAGTTCTGACCCCGTCACGAGGATCTCCGATGATCTGATCTCTGGGATGATCCCTCACGTGTCTGAGCTGTAGAAGTCTGGCGTCAGGAGCGTCGACTACTTCTTGGGCATCGCCTTCTTCTAAAGGATTTGCTCCATTTTGATTTTCAACTTCTCCGATCTGCGTAGAAGTGGATACCTTGACGTATGTTGGAGGTGCATCTTTCTCGGGCTCATCCAGTTGCAACCTTTCGAGTCTGTCACCTGCATCTTCAGGAAGAAGACTAGAAGTCTTGCAATTAAGCAAACTTCCTTCATCAAATACAACATTGATTGACTCCTCTACCACTAGGGTTTTCTTGTTGAAAACTCTATAAGCCCGGCTGCGACTACTATAGCCCATGAATATGCCTTCGAAGCATTTTTCACCAAACTTAGTACGCGGGTACTTCCCATTATTCAGTACATAGAATTTGCAGCCAAAGATCCTCAGGTAGGACATGGTTGGTTTCTTGCCTTTCAGTAGCTCATAGGGAGTCATGCGATGGCTCTTGTTTATCAATGCCCGGTTTTGTACATGACAAGCCGTATTAACAGCCTCGGCCCAGAAGTATTCTGGGAGAGAGGCGTCATTCAACATTGTCGTGCACGTCTCAATGAGTGTTCTGTTTCTCCTCTCCGCCACTCCGTTCTGTTGAGGAGTGCGAGGGGAGGAGAACTCATGAAAGATACCAAGTTCTTCACAGAACTCTGTCATAGCCCCAGACTCAAACTCTGTTTCGTGGTCACTTCTAATTTTGACCACAGAGCAGTTAAGTTCGTTCTGTATCTGCTTGACAAAATTAGTGAAGATGTCAAATGTATCTGACTTGCGTTTTAAAAAGAACACCCACGTAAACCGAGAGTGATCATCTACAATTACTAGCGTATATGACTTCCCTCCTAAGCTATGAACTTGCATAAGACCAAATAAGTCCATGTGCAGAAGATAAAGACATCTGGAGGAATCTTTGTCTGGGATGCCCTTAAAGGTAGCCCGAGTCTGCTTGCCCATTTGACATGCAGGACATGGACTATCTTTAATGCACTTAATAATGGGAGCATCCCTTACTAAGTCTTTGGAAAATAGCATATTGATTGTCTTGTAATTAATGTGTGCCAATCTCTTATGCCATTGTTCGCAAAGAGATGCACTGCCTTTTGCTACGAGGCATACAGGGGTAGAAGAGTCTAAACTAAGGAAATCTAAACAGAAAATATTTCTGCTCCTAATGCAAGTTAATACTGTCTCCGAAGAGGCACATGATATTATCAGGCATTTATCCTTGCAGAACTTAACGTCATACCCTTTATCACATAACTGGCTTACGCTGATCAGGTTATGATTTAACCCTTCAACATAAGCTACGTCAGAGATAGAGAGTATACCGTTGGAAATCATACCGTAACCTCTGGTGACTCCCC
This sequence comes from Platanthera zijinensis, assembly GCA_039513925.1. NCBI lineage: Eukaryota > Viridiplantae > Streptophyta > Magnoliopsida > Asparagales > Orchidaceae > Platanthera > Platanthera zijinensis. The sequence continues at coordinate 18,325,533 of CM077088.1, forward strand.
GATCAGATCCCCCAAAGATGACTTTGGGTCCATTCTCGACTGGGGTGTACTCCCGCAGCAGGCTTCTTGTCCCAGTCATATGACGGGAGCATCCACTGTCCAAATACCAAATAGGAGTTTTGTTGGCCTTTGGACATTCCTGCAAAACAGAATTAGTTTGCCTTAGGAACCCAATCGAACTTGGGTCCTAGATTTCTTGTTAGCATACTCCCCCTCGATTGGTTAACTCTACGAGTGGTCGGCCTCGCATTGCTAACATAAGGAGTCTCGTTATACCTTGGATTAAACCAACAATCCACGGCAAAGTGACCAATTTTGCCACAGCACCAGCAGTCAAGCCTGTTATACTTCCTCTTGGGCGCCTGCTTTACCCTTGAGACGTGGGGTTCAGCTGGGGTCGAAGACCTGGAGGTGGAGGCAACATGATGACCACAGTCACATGACTTCTTCACCTCTTGGCTTTTTAGTGTAACATGCTTGGCCTTAGGTGCCAGCTTCCTATTATGGCCGCTAGAGAATTGACCATAATTTCCCAAGTGGATTTCCTCATAGGGTGCCTTGAAGACTCTCTCACTGAAGTTACGAGGAAAGGTCCACCCATCATATCGGCTCTTCGGCTTTGTAACCGAGGGCCTGAAGTGATGCCCATATGTTGACTCAAAGTCATGTTGGTTACAGGGAAAACTAGGCTTTCTGAACTCAACAGGACTGAGTGGGGCCTTTCCTTTCTCATCAGCAGAGGCTTTCTTGGCAGCCTTATTCTTTCTCCTGTTCCTGTTTCTCCTGGACGAGGAGCTAGATACCCCTACGTGCCCCAAGCCTGCCCCTTTGGCTTGAGCAGAGAAGGTATCAACTAATGGAAGAACAGTTTTTGGCAAAGAGAAGCTCTTGACGATCTTCCTTTCTGCCGCAAGTAGTTCTTCCAACTTGTCGACTTCCTCCTGCTTGAGATCAAGGAGCTTAAGAGACTCCGAATGCTTTGAAGTTAGTTCCAAGTGCTCCTGTCGGAGGGAGATCAAACTGGTGATCTCTTCCCTCAGGGATACACTTTCACCTTTAAGGAATTTTACTTCCTTCTTCGCAGCCTTCATTCTCTTTCGACATTCCAGGAAAGTATTGAGCAGAAGCTCATACTTATCAAGGAGCTCAGCTTCACGGGAAGAAGAGCTATCCTCAGGGTCACCATCCTGAGACTCAGGATCAGAGTCAGAGTCAGAGAGAGGGGTGTGAGCTTTTACCTTCCCCGTAAATGGGGGGCAGTCTCCTTCCGAGTCACAGTGACCCATTAGCCCAAAGTAGGCTTCCTCGTCATCGCTGGTATCTGAAGTGTCAGATTCACTCAGCGTCTTTGGCTTCTTCGCGATGTAGCTCCTCTCCTTCTTCTTGTCTTTTGAGGACCTGTGCTCCTCTCCCTTTCCCTTTTCCCTCTTGCCTTGATGGCAGTCAGCCACGACGTGTCCTGGCTTGTTGCAACCAAAGCAAATAATGTCAGACGAGCGGTGTTTGTTCGGTTTGGATACATACCTGTCAGAAGAATAGCTCTTCTTCTGATCCCTCGAGGAGGAACCGTTTCTCTTTCTCTGATTCCTCAGCTTGAGGAACTTCTTGAATTCCCTTGTGATAAGGGACAGGTCTTCCTCAGACAATTCTGAGTCGGAGGAGCTTGGCTCCGAGTCTTCCTCTTCATCTTTCTTCCACGCACGGGAAGAGGCAACACCTTGCCCTTTCTGGAATGGATGGCCTTCAGGGCCACTGTCTTTTCCTTGGCCGCGGCTTTCTCTGCTTCCTCTTCAGCCTTCCTTGTGTTCAACTGAAGCTCATAGGACATGAGCTTCCCGAACAGAATCTGAGGGTCGGTTTCCGCAAGTCTGCCAAACTCCCGGATGGCGCAGATCTTTGTGTCCCATTCCTTAGTGAGGGACCTAAGGAACTTATCATTGAGTTCACCGTCAGTGAACACTCTTCCATATCCTTGAGTGCATTGACGATCTTGAGGAAATTTTCGAAGGTGACTCCGATCTCCTCCTTTGGCCCTTGTCTGAAGGCCTCATATTTCTGATTTAGGAGGGATCTCTGATCGTCCCTCACTTCGTCTGTGCCCTCCATTAGGACAATCAGACAGCTCCAGAGATCCTTGGCTGTCCTGCAGTTGCTGAAGTTCTGCATCATAGAGTCGTCAACTGTGCTTACCAGGATGTTCTGAGCTTTCTTGTCGAGTCCGAACAGCACCATTTCGTCCTTGTCCATTTCCGAAAGTTTCTTGGGCACTTTCTTGGTAGGATCAATGGTGGAGGCCTTAGTGGGAATGTAAGGTCCCTCCTCCACTATCATGAAGAGCCGGGGGTCGACTGCTTCCATGTAGAATCTGATTCTTTCCTTCCAGATAGGAAAGTTCAGTCTGGTGCATACTGGGATTTTGCCGGAGTGCTTGAGTCCTTCCATTGAAGATCTCTGTCTGCTGCTTGACACTGGTGGCAGGATTCTACTCAAGGTGTGAACCTTTTTGATGAGTAACCTCCCTCTGATACCACTTGAAAGTCCACCTAGTGTCAACTATCTTCACCTATGGGGGGGGGGAATAGGTGTCTCTGCAGCGTATTTGCGGAATTAAGATTTTACCTGCACAAGAAAACAAAACAACCAAGCGCAGAAAATACACAGGCAAATTATAGTGGTTCCCCGATTTGGGTACGTCCACTTTCCCCCTTCGACCTATCTCCCAACACGGGACGACTCGGTCACTTCACCAACAGGATTGAAATCCAATCCTTGCACTAACGGAAGGAACCCTTCCACACGTAGGAGTCAACACTCCCACAACCCGGGTTGCACCCAACCCTTACAACTAAAGACCAATCGGTCCGTTACAAAGAAATTGAAAATGCTTGTAAGAAATACAAACGACGTTTGGAGAGTAAGGTGTCTCTCTTCGTTCGACGACGTGTTCTTGAAGTCAACGAAGAGTCCACAACCCTAGATCTCACTTAGAAAGAATCTTCCCGAAACCGGCGGCGGCTTAAAGCGGCGGCAAGGTTCTCGGAATCAGCGGCGGCGACGGAGAGCAGCAGCAGTGCCAACTTGATTCAAACTTCGAAGCAAAGGAAGCAAGGTCTTCCAACGGTCACACTAGGATCGATCGTCTCGATCGATTCGGAAGGGGAAGGATTTTCCCGATCAACGAATCAAGAGACAAGGGATCTCTGGTTAGACGCGTGAGACGCTATGCTAGCCTAAGCTTCGGTCGCCGGAGATCTGGAAGAACCTGAGATCAGCAGCGGCGACAAGCGCACGAGCGGCGGAGACGATCGGCGGAGCGTTAGGGCTTGTCGGCGGCTCGTGCTTTTTGAAATCTCGTTTTTTTCTACTTTACTGTTCATACATACGGAGTATATATACATTAGGTCAAGTATATGACCGTTGTGGGTCCCACCGATAAGAAGACTTGAGCCCGGTTCGAAACAGTTTAAATAATTTGAACCGGTCCAGAGAACAACAGGAAATCGCCTAAGTCAAATTCGGCGAGAATCGTAGGTGATTCTCGACGAATCGGCGAGAATCACTTATGATTCTCGTCGACTTCTACTTAGCCGAATTCTGGCTGTGCAGATACAGAAGCCGGGGAGAATCGGTGGGAATCACTTTTGATTCTCACCGAATCGTCGAGAATGCAAGGTCATTCTCGACGAATCGGCGAGAATCATAAGTGATTCTCGACGATTCTGCCTTAGAAAATTTCCCTGTCTGTATCAAGATAGCTGGCCCAACCCGGCGAGAATCATCTAGTGATTCTCGACGACTCGTCGAGAATCACTCATGATTCTCGACGAATCGGCGAGAATCGCTTAGTGATTCTCGACGATTTTCACTTAGACGAATTTCGTCTTTCCGCTCGAGAGCAGGTCTTTGGCCCATCCTTGCTCCTTGTCTGCTCTTGCTTTATCATAGCCCTGTACTTGAAATTAAGTACACCCCAATAGAGAGAGTACACGTAGGCCAACACACTGATCTGCTCAACGAGGGATTACGTTGCACAGACCCGTGTATATTGACTCACTGCACCCTGACATTGGTGTGTACTTAGCATAGAATATCTGCAAGTACAACTAGAAATATTTCATCAAATACATTGTCTATTTACCTTGGCTTGTACAGGGGCTTCTTCAAATCAGGTACATTGTGGATGCAATACCCAACATCTATCGTGATCACTAACTATACTCTTAGGAATCCCATGTAGTCGCACAATGTTGCGAATATACAACTCTACCAGCTTCTCCACGTTGTCCTCTTTCCGATTTGGGATGAAATGAGTCACTTTAGTCAAGCGATCTACGATCACCCAAATCTCATTGTTACCCTGCTGCGATCGAGGTAAGCCATGCACAAAGTTCATGGAGATGTCATCAAATTTCCACTCGAGAATAGGAAGAGGCTTCAGGAACCCGCCCGGCTTCTGACACTCGGCCTTCACTACTGCACAAGTTTGGCACCGAATCACGTACAAAGTTACGTCCCGCTTCAAACCAGGGCACCAAAAGGATTTCTTCATATCCAAGTACATCTTTGTATTGCCCGGGTGAATGGAGTACTTCGTAAAATGAGTCTCAAACATCAACTCCTCGCGGAGCTTGCCGAACTATGGTACACCTATACTTCTGTCCTTCCTCAGGATCCTATCAATCATCTCCTGGGCGCTACCTTCGCCCTTTTAAGCTTCCACCACGAATGGCTAGAACTCTACATCCAAATTAGTCGCTTCCCGAACACGATCAGTTAAGTCATTTTGCAACTCAATCCAGTTCAATCGAGCCATACTAGACTCGACTCTGGCTACACACTCAATGCCAAGGGACTCCCAGTCCCGCACCAACCACTCATCATGAGCTTCGATTCAACCCCCTTGTCCAGAGTATTTTCTACTCAAGGAATCTGCCACCAAGTTGGCTTTGCCCTGCGTATACTGAATCGTCAACTCATAGTCTCCAAGGAACTCGACCCATCTACACTGCCGCATATTCAAGTCCTTATAATCTAGTAGATACTTCAGGCTTTTGTGGTCCGTGAAGATCTCCACCTTCGCACCATAAACATAGTGTCACCATAATTTCAATGCAAAAATTTCCGCCGCCAATTAAAAGTCATAGACGGGGTAACTACTCTCATGAGGCTTCAAATGCCTAGACCCAAAGGCTATCACACTGACATGTTGAACCAACACGCAACCCAAACCGCATCCAGATGCGTCACTGAAAATCTGAAATCTTTCATTCCCTTTAGGGAGACTTAGGATTGGAGCTGTCATCAGCCTTCCCTTCAAGGTGTCAAATGCCTTATTGCACTTCTGAGTCCACACAAACTTCTGGTCCTTACGAGTTAGAGAGGTGAGAGTTAGAGCTATCCATGAAATGTTTTCCAAAAATCTTCTATAATACCCGGCTAGTCCAAGAAAACTCCGGACTTCCATCACTGTTCTCAAAATTGGCCAATCCCTGATGGCTTCAACTTTTGCTGGAACCACCGCCACCCCATCACCACTAATTACATGGCCCAAAAATGCCACCTTCTCCAACCAGAACTCGCACTTTGAGAACTTTGCATAAAGCCGGTTCTCTCTCAATACTTGTAGGACTACTCTCAAATGAGTCTCATGCTCTACCTCCGATTTGGAGTATACCAAGATATCGTCAATAAAGATAACTACAAAAGAATCCAAGTGTTCCCTAAATACTCGATTCATCAAGTCCATGAACACTGAAGGCGCGTTCGTCAACCCGAACGGCATCACCGATAACTAAAAGTGACCATACCTCGTACCAAACGCTGTCTTGGGTATGTCCTCGTCTCGAATTCGTAATTGATAATACCCTGACTTCAATTCCAACTTAGAATACACCACCGACCCCACCAACTGGTCGAACAGGTCTTCTATCCGAGGAATCAGATACTTATTCTTGACAGTCAGTTTATTGAATTCTCGGTAGTCTATGCACAACCGCATACTATCATCTTTCTTCTTCACAAATAGCATTGGCGCGCTCCATGGTGAAGAACTGGGTCTAATATACCATTGCTCCAACAATTTCTACAACTGTACTTTGAGTTCGGCCAACTCTTTTGGTGCCATCTTAAAAGGAGGATGTGGCACCGGCCTAGCCTCTAGCACTAACTCAATCGAGAAATCAATCTCCCGTCGAGGAGGCGCTCTAGGAAGCTCATCAGGAAACACATCCTCGAACTCTGCCACTACCGGCACTTCCCCTAGTGAAAACCTAGAAAGGTGAACCTCCAATAATGCTACAAGAGCTACTCCTCAGTGGTTAACTGCCCGCACCAACTGAAATACCGAAATCCGGGAATAAGACACTCCACTAAGGCCCTCAAACTTAACTTATGTCTGCCCTTCGCTCATCAGGGTCACCACCTTAGATAGGCAGCCAATACTAGCATGCTGCTCTGCAAGCCAGTCCATTCCCAATATTATATCGAACTCAACCAACGGTAGAACCGCCGCTACCAACGTGAAGTCAACTCCATCCAGACTCCAACAAATACGCCCCTTCACCCCGGTAGTCATGGATGACTCATTGGGCATGCGCACCTTCAGCTCTGCCTCCACCGAGAATGACTCAACTCCAATTCTTCGGATAAAGCTTTCCGCAAGAAAAGTGTGTGATGCTCCCGTATCAAACAATACCCTGGCGGGGTATCCAGAAACTAATATAAATCCTAAAACATAGGAGACCAACATAAACAGTTTTTAAAGTCTAAAGCAGCAAATAAATATACTTAAACTTTCTCATACCTGTCACCACATCGGGTTGGCGGATCGCTTCCTGTTGCCCAAGGTTATAAGCCCTTGGCTACACAGGTTAGAAACGAGAAGCGCTAGACTCCACCATCTTTCTTTTTCTGCGGTGCTGGGGCCGGACCGCACAGACTGCTCCTATCTTGGCTCCTGCTCAGCACCACCCTCAGTACAAAAACGAGTTATGTGGACTGGCTTGCCACACTTAAAGCACGACGGTGGTCCCTTTAAGTGAGACCCTCCAAGCGTCATGTTATTTTTCTCACCGGGCTTGAAAGGATGAGATTTCTTCTTCCATATGTTCCCTTCAGACCTCCCTTGTGATTGAGGTGGCTTCCCTTCTCCCTGCTTGGCTACAAACCCCTTACGATGTTGGGTTCGCTCCATATTGCTTTCCAACGTTCTTGCAACCTAAATCAGCTCATTGAAACCAGCATTCTTCATAGATATGAGGGGTTGTCTCATATTCTCCCTCAGCCCATGATAAAATAGGTTGTCCCTCGATCTCCTCATCATCGGTCATGGTCGTCCCAGCATAACGACCCAAACGAGTGAACTCCTGAACATACTCGTCAACCGTCTTGTCCTGCTGCACCAAGTACAGAAATTGCCTCTGAAGGGACAGCCTTGTCGATGCAGGAATGTACTTCTTCAAGAAAGCATTTCCAAACTCTTCAACGAACAGGGTGCGTCCAAGAAACTGGCGACCGTTATGACTCACCCACCACAACTTAGCGTCTCCTTCCAACATGAAAGTCACAAACTCATATTTATTTTCCTCTGGCGTCTCTGCCGCCCTCAGAAGTTTTTGAATCCTTGCCCACCAATCCTTCTCATCGGTCAGCGTGCCGACTCCCTTAAACGTTGGAGGATAGAAGCTTAAGAAATACTTCATTTGCTGGTCTTCGTGTCCAACTACCACTCTTTCAGCCAAAGGCTCTGCTTGTCTGGCTCCTCCACCCGGCACGGCTGTTGCCGCATCCGGGGTAGCAAGAGTTGCTACCTGAGCAACAGGGGTCACAGCTTGCGCTGTAGCTGCAGCTTGGGCCGCTATCATTGCTTTTGCAAGCATGCGACAGAAATAAGCCGGGGTTACCCCCATGCCCAACGAGCCTGGAATAGTAACACTAGTCGCTGAAGGTTCTTCTCGTAGCCTTGACGTCTCTGCCTCGTTGCTTGCACCCTTAACAAAAGCAAGGTAAAAATGAATCAGTCTCTATTCGCAAGACTCAAACATAAGGACACTCATGGTCCCGCAATACTCCTATGTGGATAACTTTTCTAAGCGATCTGATTACGTTAAATCGAATGCTAAACTTGGCCTTGGACACCAACCTCCCTCTGATACCAAAATGTAACACCTCCCCTATAATGACCATATAATATGGGTCTGGTCGGGGCCCCACAACATACAGACGTCACAGCTTAAGCATTAAAATATGATATAAAACTACCCAACTCAAAAATCAGAATAAAACTGCGGAACATACAACCAAAACTAGAAGTTATCCACCAGACTAAGAGTGTCAAAATGGTCTTAAAGCCTTACACGATACAAGTCCAAGACTAAACGACAATCATATCAAACATCAACGTGCATAAGCACTCCTAGGATACCTCGGCATGCAAGCCGAAAATATGTATATATCTCATGGATCATAACATAGCATCAAAACATAAGAAAATAAAGTTCACTTCACGAAACTTAGGCCTTTTTGGCTGGCGAGCTTGCTACTGCTTGCGATCCTTGCCCTGTAGGAATTTGAGGTAACGTGGATCAGCAAAGGCTGACCTCAACTGTGTAACTAACACATCTCCTCTCGGCCATCCCTAGCGGACCCCGAGATACACTACCAACCTGCACGTCAGCACTTCGTATGCAATATTCATAAACATGTAAAGCTATAAACAGGTTTGGATGTCTCATACAACATACACGTTTTCTATGTTGAACATGTAAAATAAAGGGTCTACAATGCAGCATGTATGCAATCCTGGGTTTCACCCAAGACACCTTATAGCGCGTGATTCTAACACATCATCATAGCACAACATCTGTGTACTTCCAATTTCCCCATCGGCGTTCAAGCCGCACACAAAAAGGGGTATTTCAGTTTCCCTTAACGGCATACAAGCCACCACACGGAACTCTTGTCAAGGCCCAACCCGCTCGTGGGTCTCAAACTCGGGATTGCCTGCAAGCTCTGACTTCTCACGTCAGGATTCCGTCTCACACACAAACCGATTCTAACAACCCTTGCTGGACCCCACCCGCTCGTGGGCTTCATCGCCCGGGCTTGTCCTAAGCTTGGCGTTCTCGTCAGTTTCACAAAAGGGGACTAGTCTCGTCGGGATACTTTCCCCACATTACTTGCACGTCACGGGATAGCCAGCCGACCACGGAGACAAGACCACGCCTTAGCACATCACAAACAACATCTTGTCGCACCGGATTTCTACTAAAATTCTTAAGTTCGTCATGCAACATCACCGAGTCGGACAAACGGTCACGGCTACGGCTTCATCCATAATGTCTAATCAAATAGCAGAGCGGATATCTAATGTAATATTATGTCGGGGACGGACACAATCGACCCGGTGGTTCCTCTTGAACCATGACAACCCAAACCCATCTCATTTGAGAGATCTGGTGCTTAAATGTTTGAAATAAAATCAAGAAAAGGAAAAGATGTCATGCACGCATTCTATAACCGAGAGGAGAAATGTCGTTATCTTACGACCCATCTTCCTTGCCATGGAAACCTGATCTTCACGGATGAAGAGATGCGCCTCCACGTCCTCTCCACGGATCTGGCCTCGGAACGACTATCGGAGCTGCGAAGCTTCGACAAAGGCCGAAGAAAGCTTTCTTCTTCCTCCAAACTCTCTCTCTCTCTCTCTCTCTCTCAAACCCTAAATCAACTCCAAACAGAGCACAAGTGAGGGAGAGAACCGCTCAGCCCTACTAAAACCCGTCGGGCAGAAGATCCTGGGGTCCAGGATCAACCTTGAAGTAAAAAAACAATCGGTTAAGATTTCAATCTACGAACCGCATTTTAGCAATTAGTCGAACGGTTCAGGCTTCGTCGATCGGCCTGCGCTCGACGAACAGCCGAGAGCTCGACGAACAGTCAAGTGCTCGACAACTGGACAAGCTCGACGAAAAAGACCCGAGCTCGACGAAAAGTCGTGAGCTTAACGAAATGGCCCGAGCTCGACGAAATGTCGTGATCTCGACGAAATGGCCCGAGCTCGACGAAATGTCGTGAGCTCGACGAAATGGACCGAGCTCGACGAAATGTCGTGAGCTTGACGGAATGGCCCGAGCTCGACGAAATGTCGTGAGCGGCCTTCTTTCACCATCTCAACCCGACAGCTAGCTCTGGAAAAACCGGGGTGTTACACTGCATATGTTAGGCTAAATCCAATCGGATGTTTTGTCTCCACTTAGATTTCACAAAGAAAAAAACGAAATAAATTACTTGTTTTCCCTTTTCGGCAGCTCTTCAAAAATTTTAGCACTTGAAATCATTTTAAAAAAAAAAACTGGATGTAGCCAACAGTGGCTGAACCACAAGAAATCACAATGGAGGAGTAAGGAGACGAGAAATGGGATGCCGCGGTTCAGATATAGGGGTACCGCCGGGAAATGGGATGTCGACGATGAAGAAATGGGGGCAGGTACCCCCAGGAATTGGCTGAAATTTTAGAACAGGGTGTTTCATCGAGCCTGGAAGATGAGCGGGAGCCTGAAGGAGGGGAAAAAAAGAAATTTTGGCTTGAAGTTGAGAAAGGGAGGTGGGCCCGAGGAGTTGGGGGGTTTTATATTACACACAAAATTACTGTGCGTTTGACGTACCAAAAAAATTTCTCATGATGGGCACGGGGATTCACCTCTATTTCTACAACAACAACACTCAAGCCTTTATCCCGCTATAGTGAGGTCGGTTATATGGATCCTTTGTCGCCATTGCGCCCTATCTTTTTTCATAATCTCACTAATGCCTAAGTACATCGTGTCTTTCTTTACAGTTTCATTCCAAGTCTTTATTTCAGTTTCACCTCTATTTCTAATCAAAAAAACATTTGGTACGTATGCGCACCTCCTAGAGGTGCGCGAGCCGATCCGGCCGTAGGATCGGCAAGATCAACGATGCGGATTAGTATTTGAGAGGAGTATTGTGGGAGAATGATAAAGCAGTATTTGAGGAATATTTGAGAAATTTTGCGGGAGATGCACCTGCGTCGTTGATCGCGAGATCCTACGGCCGGAGGCGCTCGCGCGCCTCCCAAATTAGGTGGGCGTAAGTACTAAAAACGGACGCATTCCTAATTAAGATGGAATTTAGTTAGGAGTGCTGAGAGAGAGAGAGAGAGAGAGACGAATGGGTTCAAGATTCAAGAAGAAGTGTTAGAGGTGGAGATGACGGGTCCGGGGGTGGTGCAGTGCAGCCAATGCACTGCACCGTAAAGTGCGATCCGACGGTTGCGCTGAGATGCGAGTGCGCTGAGATGCGTGCATATCTCAGCGCACTCATCTCAAAGCATGAACAAATCGCGGCGCAAAGTTGAACTCACGCGAGATCTCAGCGCAACCGTCCGATGCACTGCAATTTACGGCATAGTGCATTCATCCCGGACACAGAGATGACATGTGATTGGAGAGATAAGTAATATTCATGTCAAATCATACATTATTTTCATTTGTTTGAATTTGAAATTCTGAGAGAGTTCAAACTTCAAACTTATGCAAATTGGCATTTATTAAAAACAATTTTGAAATTAATAAGAATATATGAAGTCATTTTTTTTAAATGTAGTCATTTTGAATGTTATGCCAAAAGATAATTTTATTAAATATAGTGTATATATATATATATATATATGCACACACTAATAATTACATTTTGAGTTAGTGAGGAGTATTGCGGGAGAATGATAAAGCAGTATTTGAGGAATATTTGAGAAATTTTGCGGGAGAAGCACCTGCGTCGTTGATCGCGAGATCCTACGGCCGGAGGTGCTCGCGCACCTCCCAAATTAGGTGGGCGTAAGTACTAAAAACGGACGCATTCCTAACTAAGATGGAATTTAGTTAGGAGTGCTGAGAGAGAGAGAGAGACGAATGGGTTCAAGATTCAAGAAGAAGTGTTAGAGGTGGAGATGACGGGTCCGAGGGTGGTGCAGTGCAGCCAAGTGCGATCCGACGGTTGCGCTGAGATGCGAGTGCGCTGAGATGCGTGCATATCTCAACGCACTCATCTCAAAGCATGAACAAATCGCGGCGCAAAGTTGAACTCACGCGAGATCTCAGCGCAACCGTCCGATGCACTGCAATTTACGGTGTAGTGCATTCATCCCGGACCCAGAGATGACATGTGATTGGAGAGATAAGCAATATTCATGTCAAATCATACATTATTTTCATTTGTTTGAATTTGAAATTTGAGAGAGTTCAAACTTCAAACTTATGCAAATTGGCATTTAAAAAAAACAATTTTGAAATTAATAAGAATATATGAAGTCATTTTTTTTAAATGTAGTCATTTTGAATGTTATGCCAAAAGATAATTTTATTAAATATAGTATATATATATATACTACCTCATCTATGAAGAAATATCAATATAGGTGGCAAATATACTATTTTTAATCTATTAATTTTATTAAATATAGTATATATATATATACTACCACACTAATTATTACATTTTGAGTTAGTATAATTACAGGTTGCATCTCTCTGTCCTTTGAAATTACAAATACCTCATCTATGACTATAAGTGTACAATTCATAACAAGCATGCACAAAAGTTGCCATTAAAATTTTCTCCAGGTAAGTATTTTTGAGCGTGCATGGCTGCATGCTATGAAATGTAAACGTACAGTGATTGTATTTGTAATTTCAAAATATATAAGGTGTAACTTGTAATTTTCCAATGCATCTTTGGAGGTAAATGTTATGCACAATAATAGATTAAAAATAGTATATTTGCCACCTATATTGATATTTCTTTGTAACAGCACGAGTGAACGTGCACGGCCCCTTGTGTCCCACACGACAGTACCCATTTTCGACGGGCTTCGCCCACCCCCGGCGGACTTCGCTTTAAAAGATTTAATATGTAATATTTAGAAATTAACATTTAATATTTAATATATATAATTTTTAGAAATGAACATTTAATACAATATAATATAATATGTATTATATAATATAATATGTATTGTTTATTTTAGAAATTAACATAATATAATATGTATTATATAATATAATATGTATTATATAATATAATAACGCGGTGTAATAATATTAATGTTAATATTAGAAATTAACATTTAATAACGCCCGGGCCGAGCTCTGCAAGCCTCTGCAGCCGGCGGAGGTGCCGCCGGCGGAGGCGCGCGCGGCCCGCGCGAATGTTTAAAAAAAACAATAATGCGCGCGGCTCAGATTACTCCCACGCCGAGTTTTGTTTTTTTTTAATTCTGTTATATATAAGGATTATCAGCTCGATCTAAACAGCAGAACTCTCTTTGCCGGAAATATTTATTCTAGTTGCTTGCTCTAAACTGCAGAACTATCTTGGCCGGAATTGGGGCGGGCCCAAATTAATATTGGAGAAGTTTTTCAAAATTATAGACTTAGAAAAGTAAATTCATTTAGAAGGGTAGGATGTCCTACAAAATTTTTAGATTTAGAACACCCTATTAGTTTAGGAGACCTAGGAAAAAAAATAAACGGCTCTGATTCACTTCTACGATCTAACGGCCGAGATCTTATATTCTGGTTAAATCTGACGATTCAGATTAATTTGGCGGTACTCAGCGTTACATCGCGATAAATCTAACACTATTAAAGTAATTTTTAATTTGTACGTTGATCATACCATGAGGATGGTGTGTGGTCCACTTTTTTCTGCAAAATTTCTAGATTTAGAACACCCTATTAGGTTTAGGAGACCTAGGAAAAAAATAGACGGCTCTAATTCATTTCTGCGATCTAACGGCTAAGTTCTTATATTATGGTTAAATCGGACGATTCATATTGATTTGGCGCTACTCAACGTTACATCGCGATAAATCTTTGTATAGAGTTTAGATAAATGTAAAACATATCTAACACTGTTAAAGTAATTTTTTGTACGTTGATCATACCATGAGGATGGTGTGTGGTCCACTTTTTTTCTGCAAAATTACAAGGTAATTGTTATGGGCAAGCATATTTTGAATATGTGCAAACCAACTTTTAAAATAAAAACTCTTAAACAATTATTTTAAATGTTACGGTAAAATTGATAGGTGCAAACCATTTTCTTATCACCTCCACCGCCGCCTCCGCCGCCGCCGCCACCGCCCGCCCACGCCAGCCAACGACGTCATACCCGCCATACCCGCCATACCTGTCAACGCCGCCAAACCTGCCAACGCCTCCAACGCCATCATACCCGCCAATGCCGCCATACCCGTCAACGCTGCCATACGTGATGACACCGCCAACGCCGTCATACGTGATGACATCGCCAACGCCGTCATACGTGATGACACCGCCAACGACGCCATACGTGATGGCACCTACTACGTGGCGTTGTAGGTGTCATCACGTATGTCGGCGTTGACGGTGTCATCACGTAGGGCGGCGTTGGAGGGTACGGCGGAGTTGGCGGTGTTGGCGGGTATGGCAGCGTTGGCGGGCGTTCGCTGGCGTGGGCGGGCGTTGGCGGGCGGCGGCCGCGACGGAGGCGGCGGCCGCGACCGCGACGGAGGCTGCGACGGCGGAGGCGGAGGCGGCGGTGGAGGTGATAGGGAAATGGTTTGTCCCTATCAATTTTACCGTAACATTTAAAATAATTGTTTAAGAATTTTTATTTTAAAAGTTAGTTTGCACCTATTCAAAATAGATTTGACCATAACAATTACCAATTACAATTGAAAGTAATATATAGCTCCAATAAACTGTATTTTAATACCCAATTTTGCTGCAAAATTATAGCTGTAAATAGTTTAAAATATATATCTTTTGTACTTCTTTTTACAGCTTTAAATTGACATCTTCATAGGGTTTCTCCAGCTCCCTGAATTTTTTAAGTCAAATCAGAAAGATTTTGATCGAGAACATAAAGGTATACCAACCCGGCCAGACGAGCAGCGCCAGGTCTATTCGCAGTTAAGGCGGACCGATTCTCCGGATCGAGGAAAACCGGGTGACCCGCAACACACCTATTTTATTTCAAAATTTATACATATGAATACTTAAAATGATCATAAAAAAATACTGAAGTTTATATTCCACTAATTATTTTAAATATATATATATATATATATCAGTAAATTAATTTATTTCAGAGTAAAAAAATATGCCCAAGACAAAATGATCACGATGCATTGGACGTATATAAAATTTTCTGGTGTTTTCTATTTCGTTTGTACAAAACTCCAATCGTTCTAAAAAGATAAGATTACTTTATCCTAATAGATTATGTTCTTCATGGTGATAACATTCCCTAAGAAGATAGAGTTGATGTAGCGGATTGTTTGTTTGGTTGTTTGCTGGTTATTCAATAAGCCTTTTATAGAATATTTTATAAGAATTTTCTACTACTATATATCTTTTTTATATTTATATAATTTGTGTGTGTGGGTGTGGGTGTGGGTGTGGGTGTAGGTGTAGCGGATTGTTTGTTGGGTTGTATGCTGGAATAAGCCTTTTATAGAATATTTTATAAGAAATTTATTCTACTATATATCTTTTATATATATTATTTGTGGGTGTGGGTGTGCGTGTGGGTGTGTGTTAAACTAGTTTTTGTCTATCATGTTTGCAATTTAATATTGTTGGACGCCCCGATCGGACCGGAGTAACTCGGACTGTTTTAGCTCACGGAGTGGTTGAGCACGCACACAATCAATTAGAGAGAAATTGTACACATGATATTTTTGCAGTGAAAAAATCTCTTAACTTGGTAAAAAATCACGTGGTCGGATTTAATTGTGCCGATCAAAATCCACTGTTTGCCAGCGGTTACAGTTTTCTCGGAGAATCGAAGGAGACAAGTCATTCCTCGTTACACTTTGAGGGTGAGAGAGTAAAAGAGGGAAAAACTTATTCTCACAGCGGGCAATAGGCTGCGCCGCATGAGAGGATTTGTAGTAGAATTGGAACGTGCAGACTCTCGACGTATCAAGGATTTTCTCCTCGTCGCACATTTGGGGACTTGGGCGAATTTCCAGCGGAGCGGCTGCACTTAAGAGAATTTTGGTGGCGGGGCGGTGGCTCGTAGGAGGAATCCTGCAGAGCTTCGAACTAAGGAGGAAGAAAACATGAGAGCCAAAGATGTGAAATGAGGAGGCTTGAGGGTCCTTTTATAAGCTTCAGGAGGCGGTTACGGTTGTTATGCAGCTATCCGCACACCGTAACCACTGATATGATTATTTTTTGTATAGTTTTGAGCATATATTTTTCTCATTATATTTGATATTTGCAGATCAAATATTTAATTAATATTGCTCTCCCACTAATCATGATGGTTAGTGAGTGGTTGCTTAAGAAATGGACGGCAGTGATCGTTATGGAGTGATCGGACGGCGAGAGAAGCCCGCCATGGACGGACAGACGGTCGGACCGGCGATGAATGCTCGCCGGCAGAGGAAAAGGTGGAGCCCGCGGCCGCGGGAGCGGCCGCTGGGAAGGGGCCGCAGTCGAGCTCACCGCCCCTTTTGGGAGGATCCCGCAGCCGCGGGGGAGGGGCGGCCAGGCGTGGCCGCCCCAAGCGGGCGGAGCCCGCGGCCACAGGAGGTGGCTGCGGGGAAGGGATGGTCGGGCGCGAGCCGCCCGGCGCCGGTTGTTACTCGAAAGGTGCATGAAGTGAAGTCGGTGCACGGGGGATCACGTGCGACGATCGTGTGTGCGGCGGTTTCCCCATGATCCCTATTTGGATAGTGGAATCATGGAGGAGTTGGCTAATCGCACCCCGTGTGTTTTATAAAGGGATACTTCGCCCCATCAAACATATTTTAATTATTATAATATTCTTTTATGGACGGTAAAGCCGTTCGCAATTGATCACAGATGATCGGAGCCTGTTTGTAGCACACGGATGGGCGGAGTCCATTTGCAACTCACGGATGGGCAGAGACCAATAGCAACCCACAGACAGGTAGAGCTCATTCGTAATCCACGAACGGCAAGCAAGACAGGCAAACAAGAGCAGTCGAGCACGAGTGTAGCATGTATGCGACTGCCTCATTTGCCCACGAGTAAAGATTTTTCAGCCTCTAAAACTCCCACGAATTGTTTAACCTATAGCACAAAAAATGTTTGTAAGAATGTGACAAATCAAATTAGAATTACAATTATTTAAGTCACACTGACCTCATTTCTTGTTCCTAGATGCGTAGAAAGATTGAAGCAAAACTGGGCTCTGTAACTAATTCTAGCCAGCAAACTACATATTTTGTGTCTTGCTAATTCATTCACTGTGGACTGCACTTTCGTCTTTTCGTATAGCCACATCTACAACTAAATATGATAATAATACTGATGGTTTCACCATCATTTATAAAAGAAAGCCTCCCATGATCTCCCCCCAAAATGGGATCATGAGTTGGTCACTCCCCCCCATGAACTCTCATGATGAGGAAATCATGGGGGGTGGGGCCCACTCCCTCTCCCCATGGAGGAAAATCGCCGCCGGCATATCCGACCTCCCGCCGGCCCCGCCGCGGTCGGACCGGTCGCCCCGCCATGGCAAGCCGCGACCCGGCCACGCCAGGCCGCCCCGTCCTAGCCGCGGCATGCCGCCGCCGGCCTCGACGCGGCGCGCTGCGGCCGGCCTCACCGCGGCAGACCGCGGACGGCCTCGACAGCCTCGCCGCGGCAGGCCGCGGCCGGCCAGGCCGTACTCGCCGTTGCCGGCCTGGCCGGCCTCGCCGCGGCAGGTCGCGGCCGTCCTCGCCGGCCTCGCCGCGGCAAGCCACGGCCGGCCTCCCTGCGGCAAGCCGCGGCCACGCCACGGCAGGCCGCCGCCGCCGGCCGCCGGCCGCAAGGCCGACCGCCGCTGGCCGCCAGGCCGACAGCTGCCCGCCGCCAGGTCAGCCGCCCCGCCGCCGGCCACTCGGCCGACCACCTCCGTCGCCGTGGACGGCCTCCCATTGTCTGATCGGGGAGAGTCTCTCCTCGCCGTTCGATCGGGAGGGTAACCACCCACTAACCCACTACGTTAGTGGTGGGGCCCGCCATAATCCTCCCCCGGAGGCTATAAAAGGAGCCTCAGGGCCTCCTCATTCTTCACCCTTTCTCTGCTCCGGATCATCTTCTTCCTCAGGTGAAGCTCTCCGGCCTCCTCCCCCGAGTTAGCCTCCAGCCGCCGCGAACCACCAGCGGCGACTAGCGGCCACCATCGGCCACTAGTAGCCGCCCGCGCACCACCAGCCACGGTGAACCACCAACGGCCACCATCGGCCACCAGCAGCCACCAGCGCACCACCAACCCGCCGCCAGCAGAAAAACCTCCAAGTCCCGGAGCAAACCCGAAGAAGAGGCGACTCCTGCAAGCAAACGTGTGCACCCCAGCGCCAAAGCACCAGGATCATCCCTCGCATTTCAACATCCAAGTCACTCCCGCGGCGCAGCCTGTTTCTCGCAGGGAGTCATAGTTCTCTCTCCCCAAGCTGTAACGGGAGTGGCCCTTTGCCCCGATTCCCCAAACACATTGTAATCAGTAGAAGCTAGTGGAATTTGACAGGCACAGACCCGGTCATGTGGTTTTTTACCCATTTAAGGGGTTTTTCCACGTCATCACATCCTGTGTCAACTTCGCTTTTTCATTGACTGTGTGCGCGCTAGACCGCTCCGAGAGCTAAGGCGGTCCAAAAATAATCGGCCCGACCGGGGCATCGAGTTAGTCCGCAACAAATACAAAATGATTAATATAAAAAATACGAATTGTAGTTTAACTCTCTTATCAATAATACGGTAGAACATCCCTAAAGATAATCAAGATTATTGTTGAAATCGAGATTCGGTTCCGCCTAAAGTTCGGACCTAGGGGTGTAGCTCACACCTACTTCTCTCAAGTCGTCTCTTGGTGAGAGACCTGAATTTGAAAAATGACCCTTAGCTTTAGCGTGGAGGTCTCACCTCACACCTGAAAGACCATTGAGATATCTCCCTCCCTAGCCAATGCTAAGCTAGGTGCCTTGGAGGATGAAGGAAGAAGATGAAGATTGGTGAAAACGGATCCCTCTCCAAGGCACCCCAAGGGTCTATTTATAGATTTTTTTGGGGATGGCCTGCAAATAGAGCAATCCCGATGCTTTAAAATTACTGAGATACCATGCGCTGGTCTGCCAACTGTCAAACTTCGCTATTTTGAACAACTATTAGCAGCCCACTAGGGGCAAAATAGCAGACCCTCAAGCCGGGCGAGACCCTCAAGCCGGGCGAGATCCTCGAGCCAGGCAAGACCCTCAAGCCGGGCGAGCTGCTCAAGCCGGGCGAGAACTAGGTCGGGCGAGAACTCCAGTCGGGTGAGATCTCCAGCTGTGCAAGAACTAGGTCGGGCAAGACCCTCAAGCCGGGCGAGATCTCCAGCCAGGCGAGAACTAGGCCGGGCGAGACCCTCAAGGGGCCGGGTGAGACCCTAAAAAGGTCGGGGCGGGTGTTAGCTTGCCACCACACCCTCCACTCCTGATTAGAAAAGCCGGGCACGGGTACCGGCCTCCCGCCGCACCCGCCCCCTAAAAAAGGGTAAGGGCGGGTGTAGGCCTACCGCCGCACCCGCCCCCTGAAATAGGGACGGGGAGGGTGCCGGCCTCCCGGCGCACCTGCCCCCTGAAATAGGGTCGGGTTGGTGTCGGCCTCCCGCCGCACCTGTCCCCTTGAAATAGGGTCGGGGGGGTGACGGCCTCCCGCCGCACCCGTCCCCCTGAAATAAGGTCGGGGCAGGTGCTGGCCTCCCGCCGCACCCGCCCCCATGAAATAAGGTCAGGGCGGGTGCCGGCCTCCCGCCGCACCCGCCCCCTAAGATAGGGTCAGGGCGGGTGCCGACCTCCCGCCGCCCCGCCCCCTAAGATAGGGTCGGGGCAGGTGCCGGCCTCCCGCCGCACCCGACCCATAAAATAGGGTTGGGGCGGGTGCCGGCCTCCCGCCGCACCCGCCCCCTAAAATAAGGTCGGGGCGGGTGCCGGCCTCCCGCCACACCTGCACCCCTGAAATAGGGTCGGGGAGGGTGCCAGCCTCCCGCCGCACCCGCCCCTTGAGATAGGGTCGGGGCGGGTGCCGGCCTCCCGCCGCAACCGCCCCATAAAAAAGGGCCGGGGCGGGTGCCGGCCTCCCGCCGCACCCGCCCCCTAAAATAGGGCAGGGGTGGGTTTCGGTCTCCCGCCGCACCACTCCCCTTTGCCCCTTAGCCTTTGAGCTCACTTGTCCCGGACCATTCTCTGGATTATACTTTGTGCTTGCTTGGGGACCCCACTCCGCGAATATAGGGTTGTACACAATCTCCACTCTTTTCGAGCAAGTTACACGCTCGGAAAGAAACGCCAACCCAACGTAATCGGTGAGTGTGGCACTCTTGGAGCCGAAAATACTTGGCCTCTCCGAGGGGTCAACATATTATGCCAGCTAACGGGAGCCTGGGTGGCGAGATCCCCTCCGGGTAGAATTCACTTAACCTCCCTGAGGGGTAAACCTGCCATACCAGCTAATG
Organism: Platanthera zijinensis; assembly: GCA_039513925.1. NCBI lineage: Eukaryota > Viridiplantae > Streptophyta > Magnoliopsida > Asparagales > Orchidaceae > Platanthera > Platanthera zijinensis. The sequence continues at coordinate 18,346,047 of CM077088.1, forward strand.
AGAGCTTGGGTGGCGAGGTTCCCTCGGGATAGGAACCTTCTCCCCACCGAGGCACATTCGACTCATCCAGCTAGTGAGAGTCTGGGTGAGGAGATCCTCTCAGGGGGTCGGTTCCTTCTCTCCACCGAGGCACATTCGACCCATCCAGTTAGTGGGATCCTGGGTGAGGAGATCCTCTTGGGGGCCGGTTTCATCTCTCCACCCAGGCACATTCGACCCATCCAGCTAGTGAGAGCCTGGGTGAGGAGATCCTCTCGGGGTTGGAACCTTCTCTCCACCGAGGCACATTCAACCCATCCAGCTAGTGGGAGCCTGAGTGAGGAGATCCTCTCGGAGGTCGGAACCTTCTCTCCGCTGAGGCACATTCGACCCATCCAGCTAGTGAGAGCCTGGCTGAGGAGATCCTCTCGAGGTTAGAAACTTCTCTCCACCGAGGCACATTTGACTCATCCAGCTAGTGAGAGCCTAGGTGAGGTGATCCTCTCGGTGGTCGGTTCCTTCTCTCCACTGAGGCACATTTGACCCATCCAGCTAGTAAGAGCCTGGGTATAGAGATCCTCTCATGGTTGGAACCTCCTCTCCACCGAGGCACATTGAACCCATCCAGCTAGTGGGAGCCTGGGTAAGGAGATCCTCTCGGGGGTGGAACCTTCTCTCCACCGAGGCACATTCGACTCATCCATCTAGTGGGAGCTTGGGTGAGGAGATCCTCTCGGGGGTCGGTTCCTTCTCTCCACTGAGGCACATTCGACCCATCCAGCTTGTCAGAGCATGAGTGAGGAGATCCTCTCGGGGTTGGAACCTTCTCTCCATATGAAGGGTGACCCCCTACTTGTTGTCTTGCATGCTCCACTCGGGCAACCTTCTCGCCTGGGAGGCTAGCACTCGCCGAGCTGGGGAATAACTCCCGACCGGTAATGTTTTTCTCGAGCCCCTCTCACATCCTTTCCTTCTCGGGTCGTCTTCCTGATGCACTTTCTTCTACCCCTCCTGGGGTCATCTCACATATACCCCTGGGAGCTAGCTCGCCGAGACCCTGGGAGCTGTCTCGTCGAGACCCCTACGAGCTGTCTCGCCGATACCCCTAAGAGCTATCTCGTCGAGACCCCTGAGAGCTAGTTCCTGGTGGGTGGGATTTGAGCAGTCACCCCGAGAAGCACTACTTCGCAGCATCTCCATGATGTCTTGGATGGATGTCATGAACTCTTCCCTCCCTACCAAGGATACTGGGTTGGGGAGCTCGTTGAATTCATCACCACCTCCATAATCTCCCGTCATGGAACTTGCTCAGGAACTTCTGTATGAGCCGCGGTTCACGCTCACCGCACCAAAAATGTTGAAACCGAGATTCAGTTCCGCCTAGAGTTCGGACCTAGGGGTGCATCTCACACCTACTTCTCCCAAGCCGTCCCTTAGTGAGAGACCTGAATTTGGAAAATGACCCTTGGCTCTAGCGTGGAGGTCCTACCTTACACTCGGAAGACCTTTGAGATCTCCCCCTCTCTAGCCAATGCTGAGCTAGGTGCCTTAGAGGATGAAGGAAGAAGATGAAGATTGGTGAAAACGGATCTCTCTTCAAGGCACTCTAAGGGTCTATTTATAGATTTTTTGGGGATGGTCTGCTAATAGCGCAATCTCACTGCTCTAAAATTACTGAAATACCCTGGGTTGGTCAGCCAATAGCCAAAATTCGCTATTTTGAACAGCTATTCGCAGCCCACCAGGGACAAAATAGCAGACCCTCAAGCCGGGCGAGATCCTCAAGCCGGGCGAGATCCTCGAGCCAGGAAGGACCCTCAAGCGGACGAGCTGCTCAAGTCGGGCGAGATCTCCACCGCGGGCGTGAACTAGCTCGGGTGAGACCCTCAAGTCGGGCGAGATCTCTAGCAAGGCGAGAACTTTGCCGAGAGAGAACCTCAAGGGGTCGGGCGAGACCCTAAAATGTTCGGGCAAGTTTTGGCTTGCCACCACACCCGCCCCTCCTAATTAGCAAAGGACGGGCGGGTGTCGGCCTCCCGCCGCACCTGCCCCCTAAAAAGGGTCGGGACGGGTGCCGGCCTCTAGCCACACCCGCCCTCTGAAATAGGGTCGGGGCGGGTGTCGGCATCCCGCCGTACCCGCCCCCTGAGATAGGGTCGGGGCGAGTGTCGGCCTACGGTCATACCCACCCGCCTGAAACAGGGTCGGGGCGGGTGCCGACCTCCCGCCGCACCCGCCCCCTAAGATAAGGTCGAGGCGGGTGCCGGCCTCCCGCCGCACCCACCCCCTACAAAAGGGTCGGGGCGGGTGTCGGCCTCCTGCCGCACCCGCCCCCTAAAATAGGGTCGGGGCGGGTGTCGGCCTCCCGCCGCACCAGCCCCCTAAAATAGGGTCAGGGCGGGTGTCGGCCTCCCGCCGCACCCGCCCCCTTAGATAAGGCTGGGGCGGGTGCCAGCCTTCCGCTGCACCCGCCCCCTAAAAAAGGGTCGGGGCGGTGTTGGCCTCCCGCCGCACCCGCCCCCTAAAATAGGGTAGGGGAGGGTGTCGGCCTCCCGCCGCACCCGCTCCCCTTAGCCTTTGGGCTCACTTGTCCCGTACCATTCTCTGGATTATGTCTTTTGCTTGCTTGGGGACCCCACTCCGCGAATACAAGATTGTACAATTATTACCAAGTTTTTTTACCGCACTAGTTGACTTAAAACATAAACTTGAGATATTATAAATGGTGAATTGCTTTTGGCCAATTGTTCTTTATAAATTATGATAAATCGTTAATTTTAAATAGTGAATCTGGATCTGCATTCCTTTCAATGAAAAGAAGAAAGCAACCATCAAATATCTAATGATGACATCAAATCTCCTACTCTCCAACGTTGGAGACCACTCTTCAATAGCGAGACTATTCATTTCCTCAATCATATATCTATGAGTTAGCTCCGTGAATGGAAGTCTAAGAAACTTAAAGTCCAGACCATGATTTGGTAGACCCAAATAAAGGAAACACCGTTAACATGGAATCTTTAGTAGTAATTCTCTAACATAAATTCTTTTTTATCCCTACTGAAAGTTCGTATCAGAACATGAAGTTGAGGAATGTTTTGAGGCAATATGGGCATTTCAAAAATAGGAAGAACTCCAACATGCTTCAGAACTGCCTTAGATATCCCCGCCGCTCGAACTCGCGAAGCCCACGCAAGAGTTCGTCGCCCTCCTGCCGCCGTTCTACCTCTTCCAATCTCCGGAGCTGCGTCTATCCTCTGGATCAGGGGCTCTTCGTCGCAGCCTGCCGCTTCTCGTCGCTAGATCGGGACAAGGATGTCTTCTCCCACAAGATCTTGCTAGATCTACTCTATCTCTCAGCAGATTGGTAAGGAGACCATTTTCCACGTCCTAGAAAGGTTGTTTCTACCATTTTTTTGTCGGCGATACTGGTGAAGAAGAAGTAGACTGGTCGTGGCGCTACCTAGTGAAGGAAGGACCATCGGCAAACCCCAAATCCTCAGGCGTTGAGTGCTCCTCAGGCATTGAGTGCTCCTCAAGTTTTGAGTGATCCTCAGGCATTGAGTGCTCCTCAGTCATCGAGTGATCCTCAGTCGTTGAGTGCTCCTCAGGCGTTGAGTGATCCTCCAGACATTGAGTGTCCAAGCTCAGGCATCAAGTGCTTGCTCGGGCATTGAGTGCTCAAGCTCAGGCGTCGAGTGCATGCTCAGGCATTGAGTGTCCAAACTCAGGCATCGAGTGCCTGCTCAGGCGTTGAGTGTCCAACCTCCAGGCGTCGAGTGTCTGATCAGGCGTCGAGTGAACCAGTTTGGCATTGATACCTCTTGTTGGCATCAAGTACCTGTTGCTCCTGTGTTTCTTTCCCATAACAATGATGAAGGGGAGCAATTTCTCGTCTCCGGTTTTGATGATCAAACTGGAAAAGTTCACTGCGACAGAGTTCAATGACTGGAAATTGAACACTCAATTTGGAATGAAGTACTTGAACGTGTTCTATATCGTTCAATCTGATCGTGTTGATGTAATCGGGACTGATGACGAAGCACAATGGGTTGTTGATGAGGACTTCTGTTGAGCTACTTGCTGAACTGCCTATCCTCCAGTCTTGCAAAGACTTATATTAAGTTGAAGACTGCCAATGAGATCTGGACTGCTTTAGAGGAGCACTTCAGACAGGAGGAGGATCTATCCAAAGCATACTTGGTGGACAAGTTTCACTCTTTCACTTTTGACGAGTAGAAAGTCATTCTCCCTCAAGTATCGGATTTTGAAAACTTAGTAGACTCCTTACATAGTGAGAGTATTTCTTTACCGGATAGTTTTGTTGCTGCTATGATAATCTACAAGCTGCCCACCATGTGGTACAATTTCGAAACTGAAATGTACCGCGAGAAGATGCAGGTTGGTCTTAATGACCTTAAGCATTTTATACGCATTAAGGATGAGAATAGGACGAAGCATGATCTAGAAGTTGTTAGCAAGAAGAAAGTTGCTGCTAACATGATCTCAAGCTCTAAACGCATGTCGAACCCTAAAAGACAAAACCCACCCCAAGTAGTCCACAGGTTTCAGGCCCTAGTAAAAGGATTAAAAAGTTCAAGGCCAAGTGTTGTAACTACAATAAGTGGGGGCACAGTGCATTTGACTGCAGGCTTCCTAGAAAGGAAAAGGGCACAGGACCACAAGATGACAACCATGCAAATATGGTTATTCTTGTTGAGCCATCCAACTTTATGGACATAGTTGGAAATAAGAAGGCCAGCACTGAGTGGTACCTTGACTCGGGGGGAAACCTGTCATGTTTGCAATAATGCTAATCTGATGACATGATTCACTACTGTAAAAGAAGCTGTAACGATTGCCAATGTCGTGACAGCTGACGTTATGAAGGTGAGGAATGCAACTTTGCTGATATCCTCAGATAAAATCTTAACTTTAAAGAATGTTATGTTTATTTCTTCTTTAGTTGCTAACTTAGTGTCTATAAATTTACTTTGTGATGCTAGTATGCCTTTCAATTTCAATAGCGGTAGAGTAATACTGTCAGTTAACTCACACTACTTTAGATGTGCCTAAGTATAAAACAGAATGTACCGTGTAAATTTAGCAAATGAAATAGTTCAATCAAACGTAGTTAGCTCTAAGACTCTACATGAGGGACTACGACACGTGAACTATAGAAAAATGTTATAAATAGCTAGAACTCACCAGATCCCCTTAGATACTAAGAACCAAATTGAGAAATACGAAGTGTGTGCTCAGACTAAGATCATTAAGAAATCTTTTGGTGTGGTTACTAAGAGCGCAATACCTCTAGAGCTAATACATTCTGATATATGTGAATTTAAAAGTTTTGTCACAAGAGGGAGAAAGAAGTATATGATCGCCTTTATAGATGATTGCTTAAGGTTCTACCACATTTACAATCTTAAAACTAAAGATGAAGCATTGAAAAGTTCTATTTTTTTTTCAAAATCAGGATAGAAAACAAACTAGACATGAAGATAAAACGACTTAGAAGTGATAGAAGAGGAGAATACATGTCTAGTGAGTTCAAGTGTTTTCTTGTCTCCCAAGGAATCATAGCAGAAATCACTGCTCCTTACTCACCCCAATCGAATAGTATAGCCACGATGAAAAATAGAACGTTAATAGAAATATTGAATTTTATGCTCTTATCTCCTGGCATGTCTACTGCTTATTGTGGAGAAGAAGTCTTAACTTCAAATCACATTCTAAATAAGGTTCCTTATGCTAAGTTAGATGTTACACCTACGAGCTTTGGTTTTAGAGACCCCCTACCATTACAGACTTAAGACCTAAGGCTGTATAACCTACGTTAGGATATCGACCCTAGAAGGTCTAAGCTTGGACCTATGACCAACGCATGTGTCTACTTAGGTTGTGTTGAAGATAGTGTTGTAGATAGATTCCTATATATTTTCAATAATATCATTATAGAATCTAAGGATGCGGTATTCTTTGAAGATAAATTTCTTAAAGATAAGAACTTATCACTCCAAAGTATGCAAGCAACTATTACTAAAGAAGATCTTTAATCAGTACCAAGCACCTCCTATTCAGTTCATGTAGGCATTTCTGACCTAGAGTCTAGGAGGACTTCTATGAGAGAGAGAACTCTCAAACCTTCAGTAGAGACTTTTTCATTTACCACGTTGAGGCTGATACATCCACCTATAAAGAAGCGATGAGATCAAGAGATTCACTACTCTAGAAAGAAGCAATTGATGAAGAGATGAATTCTTCACTTCAGAATAACACATGAACGTTGGTTGATAAGTCAAAAGGGGCTAAAACTATATGGTGTAAGTGGGTTCTAAAAAAGAAATTAAATCATGATAGTACGTAGCTAAGTATAAAGCGCGCCTGCTGGCTAAAGGTTTCACACAAGTAAGCGGAGTAGTTTATTTTGATGTATACTCACCCGTGTGTCACCTAACAACCATTAGAATTCTCATTGTCATTGCATCTATTAAGAACTTTATTGTTCATCAAATAGATGTTAAGACTGCGTTTTTGAATGGAGATCTGACCGAAGAAATATACATGAGCCAACTTGAAGGTTGCATAGTAGAATGTCACAAATATAAAGTCTGAAAGTTAATTATGTCATTATACGGACTGAAGCAAGCACTGAAAATATGACATGAGAAATTTGACTATAGTATAAAAGACATGAGATTCATGTCGAGTCTCTCTGATAAATATCTTTATATACGTCATAGATCAAATAAAGTCATTATAATATGCTTGTATTGCGATGATATGCTAATTCCATGATCTAATCATTCATTAAAGACCTAGGTATAATTGAAACTATACTAGGCATGCAAGTGAGCTTTGGAAAAAAATGGCATTTCCCTAAGTCAAAACTACTACATAAAATCCATGTTGGATATGTGGGGATACAGTGAAAGTAAAAAAGTAGAGACATGATATGACTACAATAATCGCTTAAATCCCAATGAAAGGGTTGTGGTTAGACAGTTAGACTATGATAAACTGATTGGTAGTCTCATGTATATTATGGTGTGCACTAAATCTGACATAGCCTTTATGGTCGGCATGTTAAGCAGATTTACTAGTAATCCTAGCCAAGATCATTAGGATGCCCTCAAAATGCCAATGAGATAACTAAAGAACACCCAAAAGTATGATTTATGTTACAATGGTCATCCTTCAGTCCTGGAATGATATTCTGATGCATTATGGTGCTCAGAAATAAAAGACAGCAAGTCCACTAGTGGATTTATATTCACACTAGAAGGAGCAGTTGTAGCTTGGAAGTCCAAGAGGCAATCATGTATTGCACTCTCATCTATGGAATCTGAACTCTATGCTCTAGCTTCAGCAAGAGAAGAAGCAGAGTGGATAAAAGATTTGATAATGGACATTCCACTAACGAGCCTGAAACTGAGTTCTGTTGCAGTTTACTACGACAATCAGACTACTAAAATGATTACTATAAACACTCTGTTCAATGGCAAAAGAAGACAACTAAGGATGAAATAAGCCTGGTTGACCTCTCCCACGAGTCAAGGGATTATGACCCTGATTGATGTGAAATCGAAAGATAATGTTGCAGACGCTTTAACAAAAGACTTAAATATAGTTTTCATAATAAAAACATCGGGGGAGATGGGATTAAAGTTCATAGACATATGAAACTTTCTTCTTATGTTTATGTTTTGATGGTAAGAACTTATAGCTGCAACATTCAAACATCTAAAATCAGACTGGAAATTACAAATAATTTCTTGATGAAAACTCAAGATGGTTAGATGTCAGTTATTCTACATTTTATATATTAACATCTCTCTCATTATAAGTTGATTCGAGAATTATTCAACTGAAAATAGAAAGTCGTTGTAAAGGTTAATCTAACATTAATGGTCATAACACATTATTCCACATTTGATAATACATGTTACAATTGATGTTGTGCCAAGTCTTTTGATAAAGTACATAGTGACCCTTAATGAGTAAGATAACAATGTGTGATTTTTGAAATCACAACTTGACTGGTACTAGTTAAACTGCATAGAGATGTTAACAGTGTTACTTCACTACTGCTTAGAAGTACTAAGCTTATTCAGGAAGAGCGCGCTAGTTTACTTTAAATGTTATTTCATATGTTTATGAATTCATAGAGTCTAAACCTTATGAAATTTCTTGCAGACATTGGTGATGATGGAGAAGAGAAGCTAGACTTTGACATGGATGAGGATGATCTACTCTCTGAGTAGAATTGTTATACATTATGTTCCATTGTACTTATGTTTCCAAACTTTTATTCCTTGGGTAGCACCATTTTTGTTTGGATATTTATTTTTTGATGAAACTCCTTTCATGTTTATATGTGCTAACTTTGTTTGGAAAATTTGTAAAGTCGGAAATTTTGATACTCTCTACTTTATGCACTCTGAAACGTAAACGTTATATCTCACAAATATAGAAGAAGATTGTTGATGTATATTAGGACATATAACGGGTTTGGAGGCTTAACAGATCGGTTCGAATACTAGGATATCCAATACCCGTATTAAACCTGAGGTTCATCTATATAAATCTAGCTGGGGGCAACGGGTAGTTTATTCCAGTTTGATCCACACCTGGATGCTTCGAGCAAATCTAACAACAATTACCGGGATGGGAGCGAACCCTAGTTGACTGGAGGAGAAGCGATAAAGGAATTGGGAGGAGAAGTGATGCAAGCTATTTCTACTCGCCATAGCAGTGATCATCGCCGGCGTGAGAGGCAGCACCAAGGGCTTCTGATTCGTCGTCGTAGCAGAGATTTTCTGCAACAGGAGAGGTAAGCCAAGGGTTTTCGCAGTTAACGAAAATTTGCGAAAAATGGTGGGACCGGGCGGTGCGGGCTCTTTATTCACGCACAATGGCATTATACGAATCACGTACCAAAAATTTTGACTGTCGACGATCCCAACCAGCCCAATTTTGAATGATTCCGAGTTCCTTTGCAACGAATCAATAAAAAAAATGAAAATAGAATTTGATAGAGATCTTTCTTTAAAAAACAAAAAAATGATTATAAAACAAATATCATGGATCAACTAAGTCTTCTAGGGCCATGCTAAAGAATAAGAAAGATGAATCTTATGAAAATATCATGATATAAGGTTTTATCCTCCCAAATGATTTGAAGGATTCATGTTGCACCCGACCCGAACTAGATCGGTCCAGCTCCATCCCAGGAAGGCCACCACTACCGAGCTCTAGAGCTCGCGCCCTAGAGATCGGTAAAAAGGTGGAGGAGGTCTCTGTTGTTGCCCCTCATTCTAGCGGTTGTTCACCAAGGAAAAGCTCGGGAGGGGCACCCTGGGCCGTTGATGCCAATCATCATTAATGGCAGTTTGGATTTGGACCTGATCTAAATCACTGCTTGACCAAACTTCAATCCAAAAAAGGAGCAGAATTGCTCTCGAAGAATGCTACGAGATAAATTATTCAATCAAGAGTTTTGATGGAGTTTTGGCGGGTGGTCATTCCACCCAAACTTATTCACCATTGATTGCCAGAGTTTTGGACCTCTGATCGAGAAACTTATGCCACCAGCGGACTCAGGGTGAGGAGACGAAGCTTACCTGAAATTTTAATCAAGTTCTGAACACTTTCATTTTTCTAGTGAAATGGCCGTTGTTAGTGTTCACCTCTACTCCGGCGAACGTGGTCGGGCTACTTGGATCAGCCAGAGGGGAAAACTTGTCAAACATCAAAATTGGTGATGTGAGAGACCTACCAAACATTTGGATTCGTGAGTCAAATAATAAAAATGTAACATTCCCTAAGTGCTCGCTCAAAAATCAATAAAATGGGATTTATTCCTTGATTTAATAGTTGATAATGGGAGGAAGAGTACAAAACTTGCGCTTGTGTTTGATAATGGGAGGAAGGGTACAAAACTTGTGCTTGTGCGTTGGGACATCGAAAAAACCCCCAACCAGTGCCCCCATGCACCTTTTTGCAGCACATCACGAAGCATAGAAGTTTGCGAAGAGCGATGGTCTATCACCCTCGCAAAAGATACTAGGTCCTAAAATGTTCTCTAGTGGATTGTCCTGTGATTTTTTTTCCTTTCGAGTTTTCACATAAAAATCTTGCCATCAATTATCTTTTAACTGCTTGCACGTTTGACTTACTCTCGGACTAAGACAATCTGACATGACTGATTTGTGAGAGATGCACAACCGGCAACAAGAAGCATTCATCACTTTGTTCTTTGACAATATTCACTCTTTACTCCTATTCTAATCTTTGGAGTGTCTAAGGACTAAGGATTAATTTGTTTAGGCGTTTTAGGCCAGCGTCTGGAGCAAACGCCACCGGATAGCGGCGAAACAAACGGCGTCCGACAGTGTTTGTCACGTCTGCTCCCGCAACAAGGAGGAAATGACTCGGAAAACCTCCATTTTGATCCCCCTTCAGTCCCAAAGTGCCGGTTCCACCTGCTTATTGCGTCTGCCATCACTGTGCCAAATGAGGCCTAAGAGTACATGCCACAAGAGGTGTAGATATTGGAGCTCAAAGTAAAAGTGAAAAAAATCTAAGAATCACTAAGAAAAGAGAACTTGAGATCTTCATGCATGATTCAAGTATCAAGATCTCTGAAGTCAGTGTGCCCTTGCTTCAAGATGCAGACTCGGAGACCTAAATTTTATGTCAGCTGACCATATATGGAGGATTCTACGGGATTTTCAAATATCTACTACATTTTTTTTTTTTTCTTTAAAATGTCACGGAATATTGACTCATGTATTTTTACGATCATTTTTTTATTTTTTCTTTAAAGTATCACGGAATTTTTGAACTATTTTACAACTGTAATTTACAGTTGAAAATACAGTCATTTACAACTATAAATGACGTTACAGTTGTAATTTTGCAACAAAAAAAAGTCTCACGGGATAGCCTGATTGAGTTGTGAACTTGTGATCTCTCTCCTTCCTCATAAATGTAAGTTTACATCAAGTGAGTGTAATGAAAGTTTGTTGTGAGCTTTGCGGAAAGCTTGAATAGTTTGTGTGAAGGACCAAGACCATGTTTTCGTTTGATACCAAGCTTTAGAAGCATTATTGTTTTATGCATACCTCCGTGCGTAGCAAAATTCTCAAGACCACAAAAAACTTTGCGTAGTGGCTTCTAATATGAGAGCGCTCATTTCTCCTCGAGTAAAAGATGAAAAACTCTCGAAATTTCTCCGGATAAATTAAGATTCAAGGCATATAACTAACCTTTATTTATCTTGCAACTAGATTACTATCAGCAAATATGAATTTCGCAAGAAGAGCTAGCAAACAATCTCTCCCTTGCAGTATTAGACCAGAGTCGCAATGGAAGGAAGGAATACGATCGAGCAACAATTCCTTCTAATTGAGTAGCTCATTTATATTGGCATTGTGACGGTTGATAATCACAAATCAAAATTTACTTATCATGTTTACTCGAACTTAAAGTATTCCCCACTGTCCATTTCAGCCTTGATTTAAATCAATTCATTGAGAATTTTTGTTGCGAAAATACGAGAAGAATGAAGAACAAAACAAATTTAAAAAAAAATCAGAAAAAACATAGATTTACGTTGTTCGCCCAAGATGACGGGCAGCAGTTGTCGAATCTTCACTATCAAGAACATAAATGGTTACAGAGAGAGGATTTCAGAATTCTCAATACCCAGGGCCAAGAATGGTCAGGAGTTTATATCACACTCCGTACAATTAAAAATTTCGGTAAAATAGATTAACAGCCCGTTGGCACACGCCCGCATGCCTCGGGCATGTGCCACAACCAACGCGTCCTTTTATCAATAGAGGTGTAACAACCGTCATGAAATTGTCAGAACAACACACGCCTGTGTGGCTCGGGCCATATAGCCTGAAGCATCGCCCCTAACTTCCGGAAGAATTACAACCGCACATGCCCATGTACCTCAGGCCATGTGTTAGAAAAAAATCGTCTTGGGACGCGGTCTTCACCTTTAGGTTAGAATTTGGGACATACAATTAACAATCTTTTTAGTGTTTTTTAATGAAAACTTCCATGAGAATCTTCTTTTTATATTAACTGTTCTTTTTCAATCATCTTCATTGATTTAACAAGCATATAAACAGTTGCAGACATACATTGTATTAAACCAGGATGTCTCTCTAACTCTTCTTTCATCATCATACTTGTATCCTCCTAATTGAGTATTAGCTCTTTTTGTTCCATTGCACTTTATTGTCATTGGCTTAAGATAGGAGGATACATGCCAAAACAAAATGGAGAGGGAGGAGTACCAGCAAAATCTGCAGTGGGGGTGCTTCGTAGGGTTGCGGTGGGAAGCCATGTGTATGCATGGGAGGTCTGATGTGTTAAGAGTGACCGGATGTCCCAAGTCGTATTAAATTTCTCTTACACAAAGTGGGCCTAATGGAATGCAGTCGTGAGTGTGGATGTGTTTGGAGTGCATTGTTGCGCGTTAATGTGAGGTTGGACTCCATGCATGAAGTTACCAAGGTAGTAAATCATAGATAAGCCCGGTACATGATGTGACAATTCTATAAAATCATTAATGTAAGAATCCATTAAGTAAACTTGTAAATTGCACTGAAACACTCAAAAGACATTTTCGGTGCACCACGGGCCATGCTCCACGATGGGTTCCTCTTTTAGCATGGCTCACGTATGTGTGGCTCGTCTGTGTGAAATCATTGGTTGAGTTACAGCTCACTTTGGTACCAAGCAATGTTCCCCTAGTAATGATCTACATAGAGGGGTCGGGTCGTTCCTTCATAGGATGTGTTGGTTTTCTCTCTTTTTTTAGCTTCAAGAAACCAACACATCCTACGAAGGAACGACCCCTCTATGTAGGTCATTACTAGAGGGACATTGCTCGGTATCAAAGTGAGTTGTAACTCAACCAATTATTTCACACGGATGATCCAGCCTAGCGGATCGATCTGAACAAATTAACAAGGTCAATGTTGAAACCAAAATTTGGTCTTAACGAGAGTTCGGACCCAAGGGTGTAGCTAACACCTACTTCTCCAGAAATTGAGCTCCTGACCAGCCACTCAGAATTACAAAACTGACCCTGTGCTGCAGCACAGAGGTCTCACCACACACCGGAAGATCTCTGGAGCGCTTCCCCTTCCAAGCCAAAAAGCTGAGCTAGGCACCTTGGAGGGCTTACGCAGCGAGACCAAAAAAACTTGAGGAAGAAGCCAAAAGAACTAGATCTCATCCAAGGTGCCCACAAGGTCTATTTATAGAATTCCGAGCCTGGTCTGCAAACAGCATAACTCTGATACTTTATTTTGCTATATGCAGACCAATTATGTCTGTCAACAGTGTAACTCCGCTGTTCTGAAAGGCTATTTGCAGACCTTCAAGGGCATCCAGGTAAATTTGTCTCTGGACCCCATCACTAGGTGAGTGGTCCATAAAGGCACCATTCGCCGGAAGAGGCAAATGCCAGGGTGAGTCGAGCATTCGCCTCCACTGCTCCTCAACAGGGCGAGTGGGGAATCGCATGTCATACGTCTGCCCTGGCGAGAGCCCTATACGCCCTTTGGGCGAGTGCGGGTCTTCCTACCCCTCTCGCCTACTTTGGGCTGCTTGGACCTGAGGGTCTCTGGCCTTGTCGGAGGGGGCACTCAGCGAATACGGGTTTGTACATAATCCCCGCTCTTTTTGAGCTAGTCCTACGCTCAGAAAGAAGAGTCCAACCCCTGGTATTCGGTGAGTGCTTACTGACCTGGAAAAACAATCTTTGGTGGGTCCCTCCATGGCTCTAATATATCCTAGGACCTGACCTTAGCTATTCACATTCGCACCTGCCTTAGGCTTTTTAGGGGGTGATCGCAATGTCCATGCGTACGTGGACTGACTCTGGTGCGGGGTGACCTCGACTCTTCACTCAGAGAGGCTAACCCGTTGAGTGGGCATGCCGAGTGGGTCTTGCTGAATGGGTCTTTGCCCTATGCAGACCCCGCTCGCGCATATTGGTCCCACCTGCCATACTCTGAATAAGTGTCATTCCCCTTGAACCATCCCTTCCAAAAACGCTTCACCCCGTCAACTGAGGGCCTTCCAGACCTGTCAGCTATGTGAGAGCCTGACAGCGGGATCAGCTCGGGACTTAGTTCCAAAATACTTCATGACGTCCACCGAGGGTCTTCCAGCCCTGCCAGCTAGGTAAGAGCCTGACGACGGGATCTTCTCGGGGTCAACATTTCCAACCACCACTGAGTGACTTCCAGCCCTGCCAACTAATGAGATCCTGGTCAGCGGGATCTTCTCGGGGTCAACATGTCCAACCACCACCGAGTGACTTCTAGCCCTGTCAGCTAATGGGACTCTAGTCAACGGGATCTTCTCGGGGTCAACATTTCCAACCACCTCCGAATGACTTTCAGCCCCCTCTGTAGCTAAGGGAGACTGGTCAGCGGGATCTTCTCGGGATTAACATTTCCAATCACCACCGAGTGACTTCTAGCCCTGCCAGCTAATGGGAGCCTGGTCAGCGGGATCTTCTCGGGGTCAACATTTCCAACCACCATCGAGTGACTTCCAGCCATGCGAGCTACTAGGAGCCTGGTCACCGGGATCTTCTCAGGGTCAACATTTCCAACTCTTCATTCTCTCGTCGTTTATTCGCCAAAGATCTTGAGTAACACGGGAATTAATAAAAAAGAATACGTTGCATACATGGTTTTAAGGGTAGAAGCATTTCAAGTCATCACCGCTCCAGGTGTGACTTAGGGTCACCCATTCCACATTCTGGAGGCGATACCCCCCCCCCCCCGACTTCATTGTTTTCTCAATGATGTGTGGACCTTCCTAATTTGGGTGAAGCTTCCCCGCTGTAGCTGATCTTCCTGCGGAATCCACCTTTTTTAAGACCAGGTCCCATTTTGCGAACTGCTTGATTCTGACATGCTTGTCAAAGTACTTGGTCATCCATCACTTGATTTCCTCCTGCCTGACGGTGGCCATATCGCGTAGTTCCTCTATCAAATCTAGAGAGAGTCGTAGCCCCTCTTCATTCTATATCCTCCATTCCTCATCTCCTTCCTTGGCGGCTTCCACCCGCGGCGACCTGACCTCGAACTCCACGGGCAGAACGGCTTCACAGCCGGGAGAAAGTTTGAAAGGGGTCTCTCCGCTGGACGTGTTAGGGGTCGTCCTCAAGGCTCACAATATCGAGGGAAGTTGTTCCACCCAACTTCCTCTCAGGTTCTCCACCTTCTTCTTTAGAAGGTTCACAATGATTTTGTTCGCTGCCTCCACCTGCCTGTTACTCTGCGGGTGGTGGACGGAGGCAAACCTGAGGTCTATTCCCAGCTGAGTGCAGAAGCTGATGAACTCTTCGCTGGCAAAACGAGGTCCGTTGTCAGTGACTATGGACTGTGGGAGCCCATGTCGGCATAATATTTCTCCCTATACAAAATTATGAATCACCTAGGAGGTTACTTTGGCCAGCGCCTTCACTTCCAACCACTTCGAGAAGTAGTCAATCATGACTAAGAGAAACCTCATCTGTCCACTCGCATAGGGGAAAGGTCCAACCAAACATCCCCTAGATGGAGAAGGGCCAAGACGCCGTGATGCTTTTAAGCCTCTGGGCGGGCAAGATTTGGAGTGGAGCATGCAGCTGAGACTTTCGACATTTTCTTGTGAATTCCATCACATCCTTTCCCAGGGTCGTCCAAAAGTACCCCTGTCAGACCACCCTTGCTTCCAAGATCCTACCTCCTGAATGGCTCCCGCCTTCGCCGAAGTGCACCTCTTCTAGGATTTTTGGGATTTCTTCCTCCACGCATCGGGCCAGGAGCCTCGAAAGTGTCTTCTGGTGCAATCCTCCTTCGTGCATCAAGTAATAAGCCGATCTGTTCCTGAAGCACTTTCCCTGACATCCTCCGGGAGTTTGCATGTGGTTAGGAAAGCTATGAAGGGGTCTACCCATGAGGGGCAATGATTCACCTCCATCAATTCATCCTCCTTGTTTGTCAGGTGAAACAGTTCTGTCAAAGTACATCTAACCC
Organism: Platanthera zijinensis; assembly: GCA_039513925.1. NCBI lineage: Eukaryota > Viridiplantae > Streptophyta > Magnoliopsida > Asparagales > Orchidaceae > Platanthera > Platanthera zijinensis. The sequence continues at coordinate 18,362,093 of CM077088.1, forward strand.
TGGGTCCTAACTTGGCCAACCGGTCGGCTGCAGCATTATCCTCCCAGGGAATGTGTCGAATGGAAAATGCTCAAAACTCGCCGATGATCCCTTTCACCTTGGTCAAGTACTTCATGAGGGTAGGCTCCCATGCTTCGTACTCACCCTTGATTTGTGACGCCACTACCAATGAATCTGTGAACACCTCCACTTCCTATATACCCAACTCTTTGGCCAGACGTAGCCCTACTATCACGGCCTCGTACTCCACCTGGTTGTTAGTGATCGGGAAATGCAGGACTACGACATGCTCTATTGTGACCCCCTGAGGCTTTCCAACACTACCCCCCCCCCTCCCAGAGAATGCTTTCCTGATGCTCCGTCGACAAGCACCTTCCAGGTAACCTGCTGCGGCGGCATCTCACCCTCTACCTCGATGACATATTCGGCCAAGAAGTCAGTCACCGCATGTGCCTTGATTGGGAGCAGTGGTACAAAAGAGATGCCAAACTCGCTCAGCTCGATGGATCATTTGGCCAACCGTCCCGAGTGCTCCACCCCTTCGAAGATCTTGCGAAGAGGGTGGTCCGTCACCACCTTGATCGTGTGCTCTTAAAGTATGACCTGAGCTTTCTGTCTAAGATAACCAAAGAGAAAGCCAGCTTCTCTAGGATCGGGTAATAAATCTCCGCATTCTTCAAGATCTTGCTAACATAATAGACGGGAAACTGCTTTTTTCCCTCTTCCCTAATCAGGACGGAGCTCATGGCCTCAGCCCCCACTCCCAGGTACAACGTCAAGTCCTCCCCTTCCTTTGGTCCCTGAAGGAGTGGTGCTTGGTAGATCTGACTCTTTAATGTCTGGAAATCCTCTTCGCACTTTTTCATCCACTCAAAATTTTTGTTCCCTCACAGCACCATGAAGACGGGCGAGCACTTCTCCCCTGCCCGGGAGAGAAACCTACTCAGCCAGGCGAGCTTCCCCATCAAGCACTGAACCTCTTTGGTGTTACGTGGAGATTTCAACTCCATTATGGCCTTCATCTTGTCAGGGTTGGGCTCCACCCCCGCGGGGGTGAGAAGATGGCCTAGTAACTTTGTCATACTCGCCCAAAGACACACTTCAGAGAGTTTAGCCGCATCTTAAACTTCCACAAGGTGGCAAATGTTTCCCCTAAGTCGATCAGGTGGGATTCCATGTCCCTACTTTTCACCATGATATCGTCCACATTACACCTCCAAGTTCCTCCCCATCTGACCTTTGAAGGCCCGATCCATCATGCGCTGGTATGTAGCTCCTGCATTTTTTAGCCCAAAGGGCATCATCTTATAGTTGAAGCACCCTTCCCTTGTAATGAAAGAGACGTCTTTAACTTCGGGTGGATGCATCCTGATCTGATGATAACCTGAAAAAGTATCTAAAAACTCATCATAGAAAAACTGACGGCTGAGTCAACCAGCGCGTCGATTTGAGGCAGAGGGTTGTGTTGAATTTTTTGAAGTGAAAGTGGCGATCTGGGAGGTCCGGGTGGACTGTCGGCGCGGACTGTGCGGACAGAGGTGGCAGTTAGTCAAGTCGGCAAGAGTGTTGTATTCAGTTTGTTCCCTATAGGTAACTGGGCGGATAGTATGGTTATCCGCGCAGTTCGCCGGTTTGTGCGGACTGGTTCTGGAGTCCACTGGTTTTGTGTTGTTTGATCTGTGTATCCACCGGTACTGTGTTCACACCAGGGATGGCTGGTGGTATGGACTTTGTCTGGTTCTGTACCAAGTCCAGGGTGTGCTCAGTCCGGGAGATCGCGTGGTTAGTGTGGTCTGCTTTTTTTGTCTGCCGAGTTCGACAGCTGTCAGCCTTGTGTGCTTTGGTTTCGGGCTTGGAGTGTGCGAACTGGAGTAGTGTCTGCAGGTGTGTGCGTACTGGAGTGGTGTTCGCTAGTGTGCGGACTGGTGGTGTGTCCGAAGTGTCTGCTGGTGTGGCGGATATGTCCTGGCTTGGCTTTATGGCGACAAGGCAGATAGGATTTCTATTCGGCCTTGGTGGTGCGATCTTGGCGAATTGGATGTCTTGCTAGTTGCGACGACAAGGCGCACTAGCATAGTGTCCACGGTTTGGCGAATACTCTCAGTGCTCATCGTGAGATAGGGTGGTGATCCTATCGGCTAGGGCGGTGATCACACTTCTCTCCGCACCTATAAATAGGACCCACTGTCACATCAACATTACATCTGAATGAACAGTAAGTGAGCTCTGGTGGTTGCTGCGGACAGGTTTTTGTGTTCGTGTGGTTTCAAGGAGTTGACCGGTGTTGTTGTGCAGGTTGTGCGGACATCGCTGAGAAGTCAGGGACTTGGTTCTGACTTCGGTCAGGGATCAATGCAGACTCTGCGGTTATCAATCGACGGTTAGCAGTAGGTCACGGCTTGCGGTCAGGCGGTCTTCTTTCTTCGGCAACCTTTTCCTAGTTCAATAAGTTGTCCGCTTCTGGCAGCTTGTTCAGCTCAGCAGCAGCTGTTCGCGGCGATCTGACGGCTAGGCGACCTCGCGGTTAGGCGGTTTGCAGATCAGCAGATAGAGTTCTCATCATTGGAATAACAGGTTGTTCGCGCGGCTAGGTTGCGGTCTGGCAACTTGGCGGCTTCAGCGGACTCCGTAGGCAGCTCAGCAGAGTCGACGATTTCTCATTAAGACCGTGTGACTAGTTTTGTATTTCTTGTTTTGTTTTCATCGGATATATCGGCGAATCATGTCTCGCCATATATACCTTGCCTTGTAAAGATTGTCGATATTATAAGGTTTCTTGTTCTTCTAGTGCATCTTTTATTTGATTTCGGATTAGTTGAGTGTTCCTGGGCCTGGTTTCCCATTTTCCACGGTTTACAAATTCTTACATGGTATTAGAGGGACAAAGTCTTGAGCAGCGATCAACCGGCAGTTTGCTTTATTGCTTCTGGAAGTGAACCAGGGATAGTGCAATGGAAAGAGGATTTGCAACTGGTCTTGGACTTGAGCTTCTTACATCGACTAACTTCAAGAAGTGGAAGTCATATATGGAAAGCTATCTTTTGGGCGAGGACCCATGGGAGGTCGTATGTGGAGACTATAGGCAAGAAGTTGATGCTGCTGTTGGAAATGCTGAAGCGGTGAGAGCTTGGAGGAAGACAAATGCGAAAGCAAAGTTTACTCTCAAGCAGGCTATCTCACTGGAATTCTTTGACTAAAAATCGGATGTCGGTCAGCTGCGGAGATTTGGACTTCTCTCGATGGGTTGTTCAATAGGAAGAATGTAACTCAGCTACAATTCCTGGAAAATGAGTTGGTGAGAGCCACTCAAGGAGATCTGCCCATCTCACCGTTCTTCCTGAAGATGAAGAACTTGTGCACTGAGATTTTAGCATTGGACCCTGATGAGCCTATTTCGAAAGCGAAGCCAAAGAGGCATATAATCCGCGGTTTGCGGAAGGAATATGTGGCCTTTGTTACTTATGTTCAAGGTTGGGCCACTCAGCCGTCTTTGCTAGAGTTGGAGAACCTGCTGACTTCACATGAGAGCTTAGATAGACAGATGGCTGGAGTCACAATCTCTGAAGAAGGTAGTGAGGCGCTCTTCTCAGGGAAGAAGAAGAGATGGGAGAAGAAGAAGAAGCATGTTGCTGGTGATGGCCCTTCAACTTCATAACAGCAAGAGAGGAGTTATACTCCTAAGCGTGATTGGAAAAAGAAGGAAGGGCTGAGGTGCTACAGGTGCGACCAGCCGGGTCACTTCAAGAAGGATTGCAAGTTCAAGCTGTAGTCGGGGCACGTTGTAGATAAAGAGGAAGTTTGTTTCAGTGCTGAGGAAGCCGGATGGGGGAATGTGTTCATGACGGGCATGTGAGTTCGTGCCTTGTCCACCATCGACTACAAAGATGATTGGATAGGGACTCGGGGTGTGGTCACCACCTCACCAGGGACGAGTTGAAGTTCTCTTCTCTGCGGACGTTCTCAGGTAACGAAGTTATCATAACTGCTGATGATACTTTTCATGCAGTGAGAAGGAGGGTGTCATTTCTTTAGGTAGTGATAATGGTCCACCCGCCTTGAGGAGTGTCTTTCACGTACCGGGAATGAAGAAGAACCTCTTCTCAGTGACCAATGCGGTGGACGCGGGCTATCACGTTCTGTTCCGTCCGACATAAGTGAAGTTTCTTTGTAACGTGTCAGCAGTAAATACTGACGTTACTCAAGTAAGGAGAAGGGTAAGAGGACTTGTTTGTGATATCAACAAGTTTCTATGTTGATTGGATGAGGGCCAATAATAGTGCGGCTATCTGACATGAGAGGTTGGGACACGTTGGGATGGACAAGTTGAAAGCGATGGCAGTGAAGAGCCTTGTGAAAGGCTTGCCTAAGTTGTCATCCTTCGGCGACGGTCATGTCTGCGCAGGTGTAAATATGGAAAAGCTCATCGTCTTCCGTTTGACAAGTCGCAGACCAGGAGTAAAGCACCATTGGACTATATCCATGGTGATCTGATGGGGCCGACCGTTACCGCCATTCTTGGAAGCAGCAGGTACATGCTGGTGTGATTGATGACTACTCGAGGTACACTTTGGTGTACTTCATGAAGGAGAAGTCGGGCGTGTTCCGTTGTTTGTGGAGTTCAAGGAGCTGGTGGAGGACCGGCTTGGCCTGCGGATTGATAAGTTGAGAACGGACAACGGAGGTGAGTTCATTTCAAATGAGTTCTCTAACTTCTGTATGAAGCACGAGATCTGAAGAGAGCTCACTTGTGCACATACTCCACAAAAAATGTAGTAGCAAAGTGGAAGATCCGTCATCTAATGGAGACCGGCAAATGTTGGATTCATGTCAAAGGCATTCCAAGTTCCTTTTGGGCGGAAGGGATGGCCTGCGCAACTTATGTCATCAATTTGATGTCTCTGAGTCTGATCAACATGAAGTATCCTCATGAGATGATGTTTAAGGAGAAGCCTGGAGTTGAACACCTTCGGGTGTTCGGGTCGACCTGCTACGTATACGTCCTGGATGCTCTCAGGACAAAGCTGTATGCGAAAGCGAGGAAGCATGCCTTCGTGGGCTATGATGAGTGGAAGAAGATATGGAAGTGTATGGATCTAGTGATGAAGAAGTTTGTCGTCTCGAGAGACGTAGTCTTCGACGAATTGACATCATATGAAGGTGGCTCTTCTGTGGAGCTGTAGGAAATCAGGTCGGACGGTGGGTAGGAGGAGGCTGCTAAGGATCTTCTAGTGGAGCTGCTTATGTCACTAGGAGCTCTAGGTATTTCTAGCTCCAGGGCGGAGGCTTCTGGTTCAGGAAGAAGGGGGAGCGATGCTCCAAGTTTGCCTGGTAACGGAGTGTAGCACCCCCCCCCCCCTAACCTTTTGCCTGGGTCGGGCCTGAGGGGTACTACTGGCCCAAGATGTCCACCCAGTGCTCCTTAGGGGAAACGATCCACCCTCTCTAAGCACTAATTGGCTGCCTTGCTCGGCTCGAATCTCAACATTCACAACCCATCAGAGTGTAGCGGAAGCATTAACAGGAAACCACTACAGATATATATAACACATCATATAATAATACAGAGGTTCTAGGGTCGAAGCCTAAGTATTTATATAAGCTCGTGGGCTATACATGTACTACATATAACCCTCACACTCTCTCTCCCTATGCTGCTCGGAGGTACTCCGTCTCTAAACTCCGAGGACGTCGGGGGTGCATCTGCTCAGGTAGTCCTAGCCACTGGCGTAATATCTTGCGGCGGCGGGTCACTACGACGCTCAA